>JAZGTJ010008289.1:0-21258 GCA_036877575.1 Botia almorhae
GTCCAATTTTTGTCCAAAATTTCAAAAGACTACTGAAGACCACATTTGATAATTGTATAGGTATTTAAATATTTTCATATGTTTGTGAGGCCAGCATTGCTGTTTATAAAAGCATTGCTGTATATTCACCTCGGAGAGCTACAGCAATGATGGTGCCGCAGATGAAGTCTGAGTGAGAATTACACAAGCATACATAATTTAGCAAAAGGTCTGTGAAATCCAGCATTTCATTTATTTTTATGCAGAATAACGAGTTATTATTGGATAACTGCAGATATTATAGGTGAGATTACAGTCAGGTAAATGTTGGTAAACATCAGCATGACTTGACCAGAGAAAGGGCAAACGAGGTTCCGTCAGGACACCGCGTGTGACTTACAAATGAAGCAACACTGCCCTCCGATGGCAGAATACTGACATCTCAGTGAAGTGAAGTACAAGCCAAGTATGCTGACCTATACTCTCTGCATGTAGCCCATGCATGCAGTTAGTAAACACGCAAGAGAAGTGAGTTGTGAACACACACTCACAACAAACACACACCTGAAACAGCAGAAAATCAGGCAGAGCAATTGAGGTCAGGTGACTTGCTCAAGGTGCCAGCACTATCTATCCAGTAGGCCACAACTGCCTGCAAATTCAGCCCTAGAATTAATGTTTTAAAGCAAACTTGTGAATAATATTTCTAGAGGACAGGTATAACAGTATAGCTTTTCTTTTTCAACAACGCCAAGGTTATGGGTTCGATCCCAGGGATTGCACATACCCAGCATCAATGTATAGTATAATGCAATGTAAGTCACTTTGGATAAAAGCGTCTGCCAAATGTATAAATGTGTTAATTTTTACCTTCATTTTAAGATACATGTAAAAAAACTACATAGATCTGCAAACAGCTACTATATATATTTTGGTTAGACAATTTAGTTTAGTGTTTTTAATTTTGCTTCACAATCTAAAATTTACATTAGACACAAGTGGTAACCCAACACTGTACCAAAAATGGTTATCATACACAAATGTCTGTAAAATCAATGTATTTAAATGAATTTGAATCAATGAATTTAAATTGTGGCTTTTTTTTCCAATGGTGAAGCCATTTTGGAAAACTTTGGAAAAATCAAACCTTTCTGACTGAATTAATACAATGACGAATCTGGGAATGTTCAGATGGAGAGATGAAGGTCTCCAACAGTCAGAAGATCAACAGTTGCCATCTGTCAATGTCAGATTCTCTTTTGATGCTATTATTGAACGCAAGGCAGTAAGGCAAGTGACTAATTGTGTGACTATTAAACAGAAGCATCATCACTTGCCTCGCCCTGCTAAAAATTACACCCCAAATATGCAGTTCTGTTGAAGCCGGACTGAGTTTATTCAGCTTGGCTCCAAGGTGGCTCTATGGGAGGAGATTCCATGAAGGTCAAGTAAACCTGTCAGACAGGACTGATCCCCAAGCAATGGTTTACAAACCCGCCTTTATACATAAAGTTAATCTAAGAGGTGTCTGATTATCTGAAAAAAAAAACCTCTTCTGAGTATTAGAACCACACCGTCCACCAGAAAAACACACCCTAGCAAAAGAACACATCATCCTCAAGAGCTAAACCACGAACAACAAGAAATATGTTTATTAGAAGGTTTAATTTAGCTGTTGTATTGTCGTCCCATTGAAAGTGATTACGTATGTACATGCCATGTGTCACCAGGTATAGACTTAATTATAAACTTTGTGTGTTTTTACAGAATATAGACAGGTATTTTACACAGTAAGATAGTGACAGTAAGATAGTTTCATTACATCTCACGTGTCTCATATATTTCTCCTGAGAAAAAGACCCAGAAATCTCTTAAATGTGTTAGAAAAGAGATCTCAACAATGTCACAAACAGATCAGATTTGCCACGTTTTAAAAGTCAATGTTATTGAAGATTTCAATAAGAACTCCAGATTAAATCCAGATTATTTTAGCTACAATCTACAATAATTTTACGGCTCAATACTCCTAACGTTTTAAAAATTGTTTCATTTGTTTCTATTTTATTTCCCTTAAGCAATTTTAGGAGAAACAAAGTTAATACTTAAATGAAAAACAACTGAGATCTCCATCAAATCTTCTAAACTATGAAACAGTAACATTCTCCTCTGGGAAGAGACATTTTGATGAGGTCAGGGGACATTTCATATGTTGTAATGTATACCATTTTGAATTACAGTTCTGAATTACAACTTTTGTTACCAAAACATGTGTTTGATATTTCTACATTACATTTGATGTTTTTGCTACAGTTTTTAATTAATCATTTTGCTGAGCAGTTATTGTACTATTTAATTCTTGCTGAAAAGTCTTTTTTTGAAAATACCATTTTATGGCACATTCCTATTGGGCCACCTTTATTGACAACAAGCTCTGCTGGAGATGTCCATCTCTCTCAGCGTTTTACTGAAATTCTGCTTATTACATCTGTGCTTGATTGGACTACATTTAGACTTATTCAAATGTGATTCTGGTGGTGTTTTATTAACAGTTTATTTCATTTAACTGTTTAATTAAGTATAATAATCATGCAATAACTAACTGATCAAAGAGCATTTGATTGAGGCTGTGTGATTTCTCACATTCTCATTTTTATGACTAAATAAGAAAATGTTTATATTCCTCGGATGTAAATCATTATTTTTAAGAGCCTGTCAAATTCCAAATGATGCACTATACACTTGTATGGGCTGCTAGACTCCCATAACTAGTGAAAACAATCAAACTGTCATAACATTGAGGTCTGTGATGTACTTAATTTGCTACAATTAAAGAAACAATCATAACACATTAAATTTAAAGTGACATATAACAAATTCTATTGGACACAGTATTCCCACCTAAATGTTCTCTATTGTACACACACACACACATATTGGCATTTGTCCAATCTGACAGGGTGAATCTGTGAGCACAGAGATTGAACATAATTGAACACACAGAATCGAATGACAAAGGATACGTTTGGTAAGCCTCAGGCCCCTCTGAGCTCATTCTGCATCAAAACACCCTGTAAACATGTCCATATTCTCTTTGTTCCACTAATGCTTGTTCACATTTATACATTATGTGTTATGTGCATCTATACAGCTGACAGTCTGTCAGTGTTCTTATTGTAATGAAGTTGTCTATCTGGAGTTGTTTGTGAATCAAAAATTAAAACAAGCAGAATCTGTCCTAAGGCATTTTAACTGGACAATCAATGGTGTAAACAGCTAAAATGTGTCTGCATAATAAATGTGCGCTAACCACTATTATACTGCTCAGATATTATTGGGAGCGTCTTTTATAGTTAAGATATGTTGTTGCTCAGGTATGTTGTATTTATCTTTAAATTTAACTTTGCCTTATTTGTCTCCTTAGAATAAATAAAATAGACACAAAATAGTCAACTGCTGGCATACAGAAAGCTATACAATTATTGTGTGTATAGAAGCCAATGATTCTGCATATTGGAATTTCATATTGACTTTGGTATCTCAGAAAATCTGAGCACAGGTTGAAACATTGTTGAGATCTCTGCTGAAGCTTGAGAAGATACATGAGATGTCTGTATTGTTGAGAAACATCTTAGAATCAATTTTGTAGTTAATCTCAAATGAGATCTTAGTTGTAACTTATTTTCTTATGACCGACTGTAGCTAATTGTTTCCTGAACCAACATGCACACACACCCACAGAATGACAGTCAGATAATTGACAGAATAAAACTGTTGGTTAATGTGAATATTCAGATCACACTGTACTAGCATGTGTTCTCAATGCTTACAATAGCTTTCAGTGTCAGCTTGAAATTGCAGAAAATGCCCCAGCACAAAATGTTCTGCCGCCTCACAGCCTGACCTCACGCAATGTACCAGCAAAAAAATACTGTCTCCACTCCAGCTTTTATCGACTTCAAAATAAAAAAGATTTAAGTCTCTGATTTGAAAAAGATCTTGAAAATTACCAGACAAGTTAAACTACAGTTACAAAAGCAAGAAGAGTCTGATCGTGGCTATTAAAAGCAACAATATCTGCAATCAGTTGATGCACAAAGGAAATTCAAAGACCTCCAGAAAATGTCAAAGGGTGAATGTGGATGCAATCAAGACATACTGAACACACACGATCCTCAGTCACGATATCTCAGGAGAGGCTTAGTACTTCTGAGCAGCAGAGCCTGACACAACCAGGCCTGATATAAACTTGTCTTACCAGTATGTATTTAAGAGAAAGTGTTTTCACTTTATTAGGATTACTGTAAAACATATAATGAATCCTATTGTTGTAAATGTAAAGCAGTCCCCTGAAAGTTTTTTTAAGCATTTTTGTAAGCATTTGTGACGCAAATCCCATGCTTTTGTTTTGGGGACTAGACGGTTTTGATAAACTATTAACTAATACATATTAACTATATGACTATAGCATAAATGGAGGTCACACAACAATAGTTTTATGCTGTCATTTTATAAATTGTCTAACTTTACGTTTGTTTTATTGTGTATAAAATCTATTTACATACATTTTAGTATCTGAGTGTTCAAATGTGCAAACATACTATAAAATGAACACACATGAAAAGCTCATAATATATTTAGTTTGATCTCCTCAGATTGGTGAAAGGTTAAGCACCACCTTTCAATGACCAAGTATTAAAAATTTGTATGAGTTTCAGATACTCTTATACTCTCTGTTGATGTAAAGCACAATAACCCCTACATGCATGTTGTAATTACTGACAAAAAAATCATGCCAAATTATCAATATTATATCCTGTATCCCGATTCAAAGCCTAACATGGCGAAACAGTTGAGTATAACATGGTAATATGGTGTCATCATTGTAGGGCCCATTGAATGAAGCAGTTTTCATATGCAAATGAGACGCCTGTGATTCTGTTTGATTCAGCACTCAACGTTGGACCTCTGTGGGCTGAGAGCCGTTCAGGTGAAATTATCGAAAATTGGTTTCTTGCTTTGTTAAGCACCTGTGGTGAGATCAAAGAGCACAAATTCTGTGTCATCTAGATTTGAGGTGTTTTTGCAGTGCTTGATACGTTAGTCATTTGGAAACAAAAAATAATCTTTTTCCTAACCTAATTGTCAGATTAATAAAAACAATGCATCAGGCCTTAGATGTAATTGTGAATTTTAATGTGTAAGATTAAAAGATTTTCAGACATCTACGTAAATGATATAGTCCCAAATTTTCCCTTTATATACTAATTCAATCCTCACACAGAAGAGAGAGGGGTGCACATATTTCATAACAAGGAAGCCACTAATCAGCGACTGTAACACACTGACTCCACACAATGTTAAAGCAGCAATGACTGTTATTTCTCCTTATACCAAACATATCAGTATTTATATATTTTATATGTATTATATACACAAGCCTATGGTGTAAAGAACTCACTCACTGGTTAGTGATTACGGTAATCAGCAATCAAACACTTAAATAGAATTTCATCACTAACACTAACCAAGGACGCAAATTATATTTTACAGGGATATTAATAATTTAAGTTAAAGAAAATGATGGTACTTTAAACAATCTGAAACTCTCTTTAGCTACTAAATGTTATAAACAAGCATTGATGAAGCTTATCGAGGTGAAGCTTAGTGTAAGGTGAAGCTTAGTAAGCTTATCAAAGTTAAATGGTGAATAGAGGCTCATTTGGATGTATATATGAAATCTTAAATTTGAAAATATTTTAGGATTGTTTAAATACAACGCTTGTATATAAAAAAATTTTACTGTAAAATTCAGAGGATTAAGTACAAATTGATTTAGTCAATAGCACTTCCCCAGCAGAGAGGATAGTTTAACAAGCCCTGATGAACAATGTTTAACAATGAAAACAAAACAGCAGTTTAAGGGCTAAATGAAATTAGAAACAGGTAATATACATCACACTAGTGATATATGGTGTGCAAACAGAGTCTCCAATATTGGCTGTTTGCTCATTTCAAAGATATGTACATATAGAGCATTATAATATGCTTCACTGATCTGTTTGTTTAACTTACCTTGTGTTTCTACTAATTACTATGTAGTGTAATTATTAATCGCATCTCTGCTTTAAAGTGCTTCTGTAATTGGCCAATCTTCCATGAAAGGCCAAAGCCCTTAAATTGTTTTTTTTTTTTATAAAATAAAAAACGTTCTGTTATGTATTTTGCATTTTCACTGAGAGGTGATGGGTCAATTAATTAAAATCAGTGGAAACAACAAGTCATAGATCACCTAAGTCAAGTGTAATTTTTTGTGGTAAATTCGTGATGGTGAAGAGAAAGTGCAGATGAGAGACATGCTCAGATCTGGGAGGGGAGAACAGCCGTATGTCTATAAATGCAGCCGCCACTGTGCAAGAACACACAAAGATCTCAGAGTCCAAAAGAATCACCTGCTACCAAGACGTGATATTGACCTGGAGAAACATTCCTCTCATTTTAGCATCTTTTTCGTTATTTTTTAAACTTTGTATTTAAGATCATTCTAAATATTAAGGTTTAATTGACCCATTTTTTTCCATATGGAGATTTGGAAACTATTAGCATTGATGGTCACCGTCCTTGTTTACAGTGTCCAGAGTTTTTCTTTCACTCTGAACAGGGAGGACTGGATTTCAGATAACTGGGGGGTGAGTCATGTTTTGTCTATTCACCCAAATGTTTTAGTTATTGCATATTTTTTCTTGTACACTTGTTTTGCATGTACACTACAATGTAATAAATTAAACTGTATTTCTGTGCTAGACAAGTCCTAACATTTGCTTTTCAGTATAGCAGTAAAATGATTCAAAATAATACTCTGTCTGCATTCACAAACTGGTTGTCTGGATTCTGCAGGATGAACCTGTGCAGGAGAAACTCGCTGGTCTCCTTAAGAGATCCAAATCTCACCAGTTCTATGGGCTAATGGGAAAACGCTCTGGTAAGATTTCGTTTGTTTTGTTGCCTCTGGAATATAGAAATAAGAAATGTTATAGAAATGTTGCCTTTGGGATATAGAAACATTTAGGTGCATTTACCAAGATGGGAAAGAACATAGAAAATGCACATTTATAAATGAACTCTTTTGCATTGTTTTTTAAGATTTGTTAATGAGATACTGAGATCATGTTTAGTTCGTTTAGTTTAGTTTCTCACATAGCAATTATTTGTACTTTTGCAACAGAATATTTAAATTTACTCTATGGCCTAGACACCTGAAGCCATTTTTCTCATTTAAAAAATGGAACTGAAAAATGGTATTTGGTACGTCTGCAGTTGATCAGTATGGACTGATACATTATTCTGCATGGTGTACTTCATGCACCAGTGTAGAAATCTGACCTTTACATTAACCTGATCAATGACACCCTTGATTAGTGACAGAATTCCTAAATCCTGTTTTTGTTGTGCTAGAGATCCTCCAGCCTGTGAGAATAATGGATCGTAGAAGTGAGTAGCTCTGGGGTAAAATAAACTTTGAAAGTCCCATGAGATTTTGAGGCTTAGTGTCTTAAGTCTTTTCTAATTCCACTGTTTTCTCTTAGGACATAAAGGCGATATGTTTGTGGGACTCATGGGTAGGAGATCAGCAGGTAGGGCTGCAGTTACTTTACACTTCATCTAATGTGCTGCTAATTTATTTAGCCACACCTCCTCAGTAATTTAAAGCATAATACTGAGGCTTAACACTGATTATTACATCAATCTGCAGGTCCTGTGACAAAAACTATTGCAGAGAGCAGCACAACAACAGAGAACTGTGCAGACCTGAACAAACAAGCAGGTGTGACATTTAAAGTGCTGATCTATTTTATAACTGTGTGTGAAATAAATTAAGTCTGAAAACATGTTCTTTACACTTTAGATCTACAGGACGTTTGGAACAGACTGCAGCACTACTAACAACAAATGAAAGATCATATACATACAGATCTTCAGTGCCAACATTATTTAAACGCTGCAGATATCAAATGTGACCTAATAAAATGTATTTGTCAAAGATGACCGGTGTTTATCTATTTCTGGTTTAAATGGACACCCTTTCAATGCAAGACACAGACACAACCACTGAAGAGAATAAAGACTGTGTATTTAACAGACTGGAATCTGAAATCGAAACGTCTTTGCAAGGCCCTGATATTTTCACTACATTCTACGTTTTTTGCTTAAAAAAAATTAAAACAATATACGCTGGGACAAAGGAACTTCTTCGGACAGTGAAACATTCCGAAACATGAATGAGTTCAAAAATAAATAGCACTGTATAAAACAAAAGCCAGAGATTCCAGAGTTACAAAGGGCACATTAACAAAAATGACACAAACAGCTCACTCATTGCAAAAGACATTATTGATAGAGTCAATGTCATAAAAAACTTAATAGCAAAAGTATGAAATGTAAGAATAGAGGCTGTTAGGTTCCTTTGGGTGGGGTCCACTTCAGAGCGCTGGGGTCTATGGTCTTGTTGTTGTTGCCCCTTTTGGTCTCTTTGGCCTTCCACTCATCAATAAGATCCTTTGTCATTCAGAAACAAAAACATTTCATACTGTATTATAACATTTACATTAAACACACTGTATACAGTGTATTTGATATAACAGTGTAACTTTTATTAATTTGTTTCTTAAGCCTTCAACCTCCATATCAGAGGTGATCACTGGGCAAGATAAACGTTCAAAAATTAAACATTTAACTTAATTTTAAATCATTCCAAAAATCTAACATGACTACATGATCTCAGGATCACATGGACACAAAAATGAATTTCCTGGTACCTGTCTCTTTAAGACCAGATGCTTCCCCTTCCAGTACTTGAGCATCTGAAGTGACTGCAGAGTGCTGACGATGTCCACTGGGTTGACTGCAGTCTCCTGACTGATCTCTGAACACAGAAGAAACACACATTCACCCACAGCCCTGTAGTATCTCCAATACTCCTGACTAAAAGCTCAGCTGCTCTTACCCTTGATGGAGATCTCCTTGCCCTTAAAGTTGTACATATAACGCAGCAACACTTCCTTCCAGTAGCTGCGATAACTGATAAGGCCCAAATCTGACAGGGGGCGCTCAGGAGAACCCACCTTTTCTTCCACTTTGGACAGCAGGTAACCTGAAAGCACGGCAATTACAGACAGTGAAGCACACAGCAATACTGTGTGTTTAAATCTGCCTTTATATCATCGCATACAGATAACTTGACAAATGGTCTGCAGACTGGCAGATACTCACTGAAATCGATTAGCATCTTGCCATAGCCCTGCCTCATGTACTGTGGCATAGTCAGGATGCAAGACACATTGTAATTCAAGAAAGAATTTTTCTCCTGCACAAAAGAAACAGAAGTGTAAATGGAGAACCAAGTCTTTGGCACGACAAAAAAAACCTAAAAAGCTTAGTTACAAAGTTAATGAAAATTGAGGGTTTTTTTTAAATATATTTCAAGGTTATAAGTCCGTGAAGTGTGAGAAACAGCCTTTACCTTTGAAAAATAGCCCACCAGGTGACAGCCTGTGTTATCAGCCTCAGTCATGACATAAAACAGAAAGGGCTCCACATCATAATACAGTGTTTTATGATCCAGAAACAGCTTGGCCAGCAAACACAGGTTCTGACAATAGATCTGTTGTCCAGGAATTACAAAAATTTAAATGAGCTAGCAAAGTGTTTTATATAAGAGAAGATAACTATGCACTTAACAAAACAACAAACACCTCCCATAATTGTGTGCTGATTAACACAGGCATCATCACCGTAATAGTCATTACACACCTTGTTCTTTTTCCCATCAACCTCAAACACAGAGATGGCTCCTTTCCTGTAGACCTCATCACCAGGGGGGTGTTTCCACACACATTTTGCCTGCGCACACACACGAAAACTTCTAAGTTTTTAAACACACACTTTCATCCAGCTTTCATCCATGACATCATATGAAATGACAGTAATTCACAGAATAACTGTCAAAAAGACAGAGTGAAAAAGATTCATTCAAATTTAAGATACTCATTCTGTCATTCCCACTGCACATACAGATATGTGACATCATACCATGTGTCTGCGCAGGATGGTCTGACTCTTCATATACTTGAGGCAGAACTCGCAGACGTACAGACGCCCCAGCCGGGCATACTCCTCAGGGTAGGGTGAGTGATACCAGGTGTCCAGCTCATAGCGACCAAACAGAATGGTTTTGATCATGTTGCTACCCTCAGTGATCTGACCCTGGAGACGCAGTTTCTCCTGAAGGCAGAACATTCAATGAACTCAAGTCACCACATTTATAAATCACAGGTGATTAGCAACTTAAGAGTTTTTCTAATCTCTTTTACACTCTGTTTTAGAAGTATTAAGCGCATACCAGATCCTCTGATGCCCGCGCCTGGGCTTTTCTGAAGAGCTCCAGGTCATATTCACTGGTGATGTTTTCCAGCAGAGGTTCTCGAGTGGTTCCATGTGTCTGTCGGTGCTCCTGATACAACAGCAGAAAATCAGAAATGTTGACACAGGAAAGAAAACAGTACCAGTGCGCCATAATATTAAAGTAGATATTAACCATTAAAGTTACATTAAAGTAATGTTAAAGAAGAAAACAGAAGTGTTAAACATCACATTAAGCCCGAGAAGAACCAAAATGAGGCTGGAAGAATAACATCATTACCATATATTTATCTTTCTGTTCTTTTGTCAGGCCTGAATCCCTCCTTTTCCTCATCTCCATCACTTTCTCTTTGTATCGAACCTGTCTCTGAGTCGGAGCCTGGGGAAAACAAAGCAAATTAGTAATATGCTCCACTGTTATAAATGGTGTATTGGGACAATGAACATGATCCAGAGGTGCACAACCAGCAGTCACCAGGTCCCAAAAAACAGCATTTATGGCTCGCAAACAATCACATCTCTTAAATATGCAAGCACTGAAGTTACTAAAATTGCAAATACCATGCATGTCTTCTGTACAACAGCATGCATACATTTAAAAGACATGAACACACTTGAGAAAAGTTTGTTGAGTGGTGAGTGAGGAGCTGATTGGTGGAGCACCTGATGTCGAGTAGCATGTCGGTTCTCCTCGTTCTGACCCTGACTGCGTTCCTCATCCTGTTTTTCACGCTCGATGGCCTTCACCTGCTCAAAACGACAAGCAAAACAATACAGAACAGACAAAAACAACACAACATTGTTTAAACATGTCAAGCAAGCACGAACAATATTGGACAATCATTTTAATACTTAAATCAAAAATACAGTTTAATAACAGCTTTCAAAACAATTATCTATTGATAAGCAGTTGACAAATTTTGGGACAACGCTAGACAGGCAACCAGTTAAAGTTATCAGTGGATGCTGATGGACAATAATTTCTTTCTCATACTACTTAAACAGTTCGTAGGTAAAGAGTGGAGAATTAACAAGACTAACACACCTTGCATTCATCTGCTGAGAGGTTGTGGTAAAGAGGACAGCCGGATATCGAAAAATGTCTCTCATGTTTACCAGTTAAATGTCCTGTAAAAGTAGAAAGAAACTAAGAAAACTATGAAGCAATAAACTGTTTAAATCTGACTGTAAAGGTTCCAGGAAAAATACAATTTACACAGTTCTAAAGCACCATAAACATTGTTTTTATAATTAAGTGCTTCTAAACCATTAGCACTGAATAACTAAACGGCTGCAGTAGGAAATTAATTTGAAAAGCGATTACCCAGAGAATTGCACCCAGGTGTGGGGCACTTCATATTGAAGTTGTAGCTCTCATGAAAGCGCCGGCGTTTCGGTCGATGAGAGGGATCGCTGCCAGAATCTTTCTGGTCTTTAGTCACGCTCTCGTCATGGGATGCATTGGGGCTGGATATGTCAATGTCTGACTCAGACGAGGGGGCATTTCCTGTGGGTGTTCTGGGTGGGGACTCATCTCTCTCTGCTGCCTGCTTCACATCTGCTGGGGCATCTAGATGACAGAGTAAACATATGACAATTTCTAATGTGGTCAAAGAGGAATGCATAATCCATCAAATCCAGTCATTTAAGGGATAGTAAAAACAGATTGGTCAAGACACTTTTATCCAACACAAGTTACAGCATAGCTCAGCAAGGCAAAGTCTCAATACAGACAACTGGTGTTACATATCATGCACAAGAACATGAAACCCTTTTTCTTATAGCTTGATCTTTAACAACTAAGCCACAGCATCCCATTGAGTTGCTCTGAGAAAACCGCCACTTTAAAGAAAGGCTGGATTGATCATCCAGCCATCATCCAGATTTTTTTAGGGATTAGAGATGAAGTCTCTATCAACATCCTAGGAACTTTGGCTAAACTCTGAAGCAGGAGCTAATTTTGTTCACCTGAGAGGCATTCCATGAACTACAATGGGAAATTCCACCAATAGTTCTAGGAATCATGAAAATGTTCCCATGGTGCAAAAGCCCCTGGTGTTTATACCTTGTGAGCTCTGACTCAGGCGGAGCGATGCTCGGGTCAGACGGGTGTTGTTATTGCGCTGGGCGGCTTCACTGTGGGAGCTGTCAGTCTTCTCATGATCTCCAGAGTCATCAGAGTCAGCAGTGCCATCAGAGCTACTGCCCGCTGTTCTCTACAAACATCACCACACATAGAAACACAGACAAGACTGATAACACTGACCTCCACAAACATTATGTTAAACACTGTGACATCACACACATGCAAACTGATAATAATAGTGTTAATAACACCAAACTTTAGCTGATCTTATTCAAGTACATGATCGTTTCAGAAAAACCAAAGCAGCAGCAGCTGTTTACACCTTTAACTTCTCTCAGGTGGCAATAATAATTCAAATCAACAATAAATCAACAATATACAAATGAAGTTGTTTATCTAAACATGAATAGACATTTCACTACTACACACAGCTGTTTTCATTTCCTGCGTTGGTCTCACATCGAGCCAATCGGCTAACTAGTCAGACTTTCATTTGAAACAAGGGTATTCAGGACCCGTTCGACTTTTTTCATCATATTGTGCCGAAACGTTAGGTGCCAATTGCACACTTAAACTTATATTGCCATAGAAATCAGGCTATTTTTGTCAAATAAACGCAAACAGTTAGCTAGCGGCTAACGCGCGCCGAGAACATTCTCTCTCACCTTCCTGCGCGGCATCAGATCAACACAAACACAATCTTCACACAGTCAAACCTGCAGTTAAATTAATAATCGTGCTGGTTATAGTTATCGGATATAATGTAACGTGTGAAAGCAGAATTCTGTGTGTTTGTGTCTCATCAATTGTTCATTCTCTCGCGACTCGCGCCACACAGCAGCAGAGCGGAAGTGACGTAAACTACGCTCAGTAAGGCCGCGCTGGTTTGTTCTTAAAGCAACACCAACATGTTTGTTGTTTAGATATGTTGAAAACGCGTTTTTAGTTTGTGTATGCCACAGTAATGTGTTTAATTTAACAAAATTAGTTGCCGTTATCTTATTCTATGAATACGTTTGGTTTTTGGTGTGTTTTTAGTATATGCACCAATCGGTCATTATTAGAATTATAATTAGCTATAGGTCTATAATTAATTTTCGATAAAAGTTACGATTAAGTTCATAAGAAAATAATTATGAGAGCAATAGGAACACTATTACAGTGTTCAGATCTTTATTGTTATCAATGTGTGGTGAAACTAGCCTACTAACCTTTTATTAACCGTGTATATTATTCTAATGTTGCAGTAGATGGTTTCTGTTGGTTTGGATTAAAGCAGCTGCCATATGCGTAATTAAAATGTTATAAAAATAAACATGGTTTTTACTTTCCAAGTCAACATGAATATAGGAGACAAGGCAAAAGCAATGCAAATGCAATTATTTCCCATAAAATTCAACCTAACAAATGTACATGTTTTGAGTTTTCATCATATAATCTTAATTCAAGGTTGACAATCTCGATTTAGAGGTCACCATTACATCACACTGGTTAGTGTGTGTATTAATGGTTAGATGTGCTCTATAGGAAACACCAGAAGCTACACTACACCCCAACCCCCATCAGCCCCAAAACTACTTGAAACTGTACAAACTTCATGTAATGATGGACAGCAACATTTTTAGCAAAAACAGCTACGTTTTCTGTGTGAAGTCTGACAAACTCAGTTGTGTTTTCACATGGATTATGGTGTAAGGTGTTTTTTATATTCATAAGTATTCATATTAGGCTGTAAAATAATGTTGAGATTTGTTGCTCTTCTCAACACCTCTGGTAGAGTCTCACCCCTTCTTTTCAGGTGGGGGGAGGGTGTGTGTGTGTGTGTGTTTGAATGTGTGGTTTACAAGAACACAAATGTGTATAATGACATGTAACAATGTAAACATGGTTTATGGGGACACTTTCTGTTTCCTTATTAACCAAATGGCTTAAAACATACTAAATTATTTTTTTTGTTCATTAAAAATCCCAAAAGTTTTCTGTGGGGATTAGGTTTAGGGGTAGGGTCAGGGGATAGAATATACAGTTTGTACAGTATAAAAACCATTACTTCTATTGAGAGTCCTAATAAAACACATATGCCAACATTTCTGTGTGTGTTGGTCTGGGCAGGGCAGAAAACACAGTCGTTTTCCAGAGTGTTCCACCACCCCCAAATGAGAAGAGCAGGGGGAGGCAGTGATATGTTCCTGTCCTAGCAGCTGATACTATCCTTCCTAAAAATAGAGTCACTTACTTAGCCAACCAACCACACAGACATACTGAGCTTTAAATTCTGACTTCTGTAAGTGCGGAGACCACATTAACCACTGAGACCAACTAAAAACCACTCAACACATTTATAAAGAAGAGCAAGTCAACTCTACAAACAGTTAAGATGCCAAAGATCATTCGACCGGAAGATTGGTAGGTGTGATTTTTTCAAATGGTAGAAGCAGCATGCTAGTGTTTCAGACAAGGACATGAGATTTTCACAGCAAAAAGGACCATAAATTATACAATTTGCTCATTGTATTTCATTTTCATTTAATGATTCAAAGCTTTGTTTATAGAAAGCAACTTAACAAGAAATTATCTGTTATTTCTTAAGTCACCCAGCCAAGACATTGTGGTATGACCGAAAGAAGTACATCACCATCAACTTTGTGGTTCAAAACCCAAAAGATGTTCAGATAGACATCCAGGACACAAAAATTATTCTTAGGTGAGAAAATTAAATTTCATTATCATATAGATTTTTTGTTTTTTAATGTAGGATTATTTCTTTGTTTAAAAAAAAACAAGATTGAAATGAAAATTCTTTAGTATCTCCTGGTTGTTTCTCCTGGACTTAAATGAGCTTAAATGGAGAACCAACAGATTGTTTCTCAGGTGTTTCTCTCTTAAAATCTTCACAAAAGCTAGTATAGTTAGGACAACATTTGTTAAATAATAACGCTTATCTTTATTTTTCAGCTGTAAAGATGTAGATGACAACAATATCTACAATGAGATTGAGTTTTATGACCGGATCTTAAAGTCTGTAAGTAAATGATCATTTATGTGGTGAGTTGTCTGTAGTGTGTGTTCAGAGGGTACACTGAATATATAAACATAAAACAAATGATAATGTTTGTGTTCTGTAGAGGTAATCCATCTCACAGGCATAGGTTTTATTTTTCTGTACTAATATAAGGGTCTAAGCCAAGTGATGTTTACATCACTTACATCACATGCCAAGTTTTCTACATGCCTACAGTAGTTATCAGTAGTTATATATTTTATGCATAACATTCAAGGTTTTGGCTTTTTATTAGTGAATGTTGCTTCTTTTAGGATTCGAGGGAGAAGGTTTTTGACCGCACTATTAATGTGCTGATAAGGAAGGTCAAGGAAAATGTGGCCTGGCCCAGACTCCAGAAAGATGCAGCCAAGGTAACAATGACTAAATCCTGAGGGTTTGTGATTTGTTTCGGGATTTGTGCTTGAAAAATTGGTATCAACATCATTTCAAACTGGAAAATTAATTAAAAAGTGTTAAAATTAAAAACAATTCTGTCTGTATGTCTGTCTGTCCGTCTTACAGCCAGCTTGGTTGTTAGTTGACTTTGATAACTGGAGAGATTGGGAACATGAGGAGGAAGATGGTATGGCAGAATATGAGCAGTACATAGATGTAAGTCACTAGGTACTTCATCTGTTAATGTTGAATGTAAACACCTGTTATTATATCACTCAATCACACAGGACTTTGTAGTATATTATTGTCACCAAAATATATTCATTAGTTTACTATAAGAATATAATGAGTATTTTGAAACGCAGATGCTGAATGATGTTAAGCAGAAGGGAGAACCACCAGCCATGGATGACCTGGATGATCTTGTAAGTGTCTGAAACAATATTACATAGTTCTGCATTTATTTTAATAATTTCGGGTCTTAATTGTATGTTTTTCTTTACAGAGTGACTGAGTTTAATAACATCACCCAAAACAAAGCTTTATGGTGCAGTTTTAAAATGTTGCTGTAGACAGTAAAGGATATCACACACAACCCAACAAACATCAACAAATGTCAAAAACAAATATCATCTTTCATTAGATGTTTTGTTTGATCTTTTGTTGGTGTTTGTTGACATTTGTTGGGCAGTGGAAAATAGCTTTATTGTTTGTGTTGTGTAAAATGTCATTTTTCATTTAAATTTTCTTTTGTGTTAAAACAAATCTATTTTGACCTTTGTGAAACAAAATCTAATTTTGTGTATTTGTTTTCCATCCATGTTGTTAAAGAAAGTAACAATCCAAGAAATGTACTGATTTATTGTCACATGTTATATATTATGTATTTTTTCTACATTAAAGGCTCATCATTATTATATAATGTTTTGATTTGTCTGTGTAGATATTTGAAGTTCATACAAGAAAATATCCATGGCCACAAAAAGTATTTAAATACTAAAGGCAAAATCAACAATTTATTTATTAACAAGAATTTCACACCTGTTCTAATTTCAAATATATCTATTTATAATAGGCCAGTATATAACTAAACAATGTATCAGATTATTTAAACATATATCACAGACTTCGTGGAATGTTTTGCTTGTGCTACTTTTTACTGTAAATAAATTCCAGTTTGGTTTGATGTTTTCAAAATAAACTGTCAATGACAGCCATACATTTGTTTAGCATTTTTTAATATTTATTTGATATAGTATTAAAAAATGCTTTTAAAACAATCAATGTGTGTATTGTTTTATGCGAGTAAATCATTTGGACTCACCTGTTGTCTGTTGTATAAGCTGTGCAAGCACAGCAGGTTTTGGTCTGACAGTCATGGACAGGTGTTGCTCAACACTTCTGACGAAGTTGTGTTGAGCCATCCTTCTTCTAGCTACGTCAATTGAGGTGGTGACCCCTCAACCAGGGCAAGTGGACTTTAAGATGTGTGTTTCTGTGTGTGAGTGTGTGTGTGTGTGTGGATTAAACTGTGCTATTTTATGATCATAATTCATGCAACAGAGAGGAAACAGGTCAAGCAGTCATTAACTTTGCCTCTCTCTCCAACTGATCTGGTTTATCTGTGTGCACAGAGGAAGAGAAGCACTGCAGTGATAAGAATTATTGTTCAGGGGTTGAAATAGTACAGGAAGGCATCACATTTGTATTGTGAATGAATTTCATTGACAACCTTTTCTTATTTTTTTTAAATGATTGTTTCTTGATGTCCTATTCCAAACTTTAAATAAATTTGCTTCATACAAACAACAAATAAAAAACATATATGCTTGAATAATTATAAATACCTGAGTATTTGTATTTTACACACACCAAGGAAAGATTTTCACTCATAATTTTTACTCATTGTAGTTTTATTTAGACCATCAAAGTACAAAGTTCTTAATGTATTTAAAATGACAACCATAAATAATGATGGGCGGATCTTGATGTGAGTCAATGATCTCTGCTGATGGTATTAAAGTTTAACAGTTCAGAGTGTTTTTAAGCTGTAAGTTTCAGTTTAACTATATTCAGGATGTCTTGGAGGCTTACAAAGTCATAACACAGATACAATTGTATTGAAATGCTTTACCTTTGTTTGTCTTAATGGGTTATTATAATGATAAAACCTCCACTGTCTCTTTATTTCATCAGTTTAAGTGAATGTGTAACAAACTATACTCTGTTTAGAATGTTTAAGACTTTCACTTAGGTGTGTTTTGGCAAGATACTTTGATTTTTGAATTAAGTACAAAATGCGTACTTCAACTAAAGTATATTTTCTCAGCACATTTACACCAGTTTATTGTTTGGGACAGATCCTTGCCGTATGGTGCACGTTCAACATGTAACCTTCAGCGAGGAGTGAAAAACATTGATAAGGCTGTTTGTGCAGTCAGTGATGTAATAAACTGCTCTCCCCTCACCCGCATAAACAAAATGTTCTGCCCTTTGGCCTTCTACACCATCACAAACTGAAATTTAAGCATGTATAAAAGAGAGTTCAAGAAAACTAGGCAAAGCTAGTTAATATTTAATTCAACCCACAGGATAAAGATTACTCTTTGTGAATAAAGTCAAATATTTATTTTTTTACATAAATAAAAGACAAAGCAACGAGAAACTTATTGTTTTAATGCATCTTTAGTGAGTACTTTAAATGTAACTAACACAAGAGTCTGCACATGCATCTCACTATAAGCAAAACACACAGACTGCGTTGTCCTACAATAAAAGTAAAACTGAAACAAACGTTGCATTTATTTATGCATCATGCACATTTCTGGAAGATAAAAAACAAACACTTTAGTGCAATTAAAACTCTTATTTAGCTACAACATTAACTTTATAATGTCTACTTCATTTTTATACACCTGGTGTCTCAGTGGTCTATTTAACAGTGATTTACATTTTGTATACATCAAGTTTGTACAGAAATTACATATAAAAACAAAGTTTTGTATAGATAAAGTGTTGCAACAAAAAGAAAAAAAGAATCAAATTTAATATGTAAAATTTAATCTTTGTACCATATAAAATGCATGTTAAAATTCCTAAGAAGTTTTTGGTGTAAAAATTAGTATTTACACAAGCAGATCCAGGTGTTTATGTACAGTAATTAGACTGGGAAGTATTTTAGGTTAATGGTACAATAACTGGTTTGAACAATCTCAACAGCAGCAGTCAGCAGAACTATGTACAGAACATGTGGTTAATATGCCTGATGCACAGAGCATGACTGAGAGACCTTTGAACCCAGAATCTGAATGAAAGTGATTTAGTGAATGGACCAGCCTCCTAAAACCAAAGATAACAAGATAACATGGGAGATGTCATAATTTGAATACTGCTTACCAACCTGCTTGTAATGTTTTCTCATTTGTAAGTCACTTTGGATAAAAGCGTCTGCCAAATGAATAAATGTAAATAAAATGTAATGTAAAACAGATCAACAACAAGATCAAATAATCCTGGAGAAGTCGGTGATGATTATTACAGCCACAGATATGAACCACAGCCTCAAGTCAGAAATAACATCTTAAAAGTTCAGAGACTGTGGGTCTAAATAAACTACTGCATGACCAGTTTTGTCACTCTGTTAAGCTGGATCATCAATCAATATACAATCTGGTTCCTGGAGTAAAAACCAGTTGAGAACCACTGATATAGACAATGACACAAACATCAACCATATAAATCACAGCAGAATCAGCAGTTGAAATGATGATTTTGCAGTAACTCACTCTGTATAATGTAATTTGAGGTATTTTTAAAGAGTGCACAACAGTAGTGCAGTAAAAATGTTAATGACTTGAAATATAATTTGAAACAGTGCATTAGTGGCTGCATCAGTCAAATTTTATGATTTACTATTTGCCCAAGTTTAGCAATATTTCAACTTTGTTACATCCCCTTTTCATGTTTAGCTATTTGAAAAATCCAAGAAATTGCAGCTGGAACAAGTGCAGTGGGCACCAGGAGAGCAGCGGCGCTCTTGCAGAATGACAAAAGGTAGAAAAGTAACTGGTTGTTTAAGGAGAATGTCATGGAGTCCAGGAGCTGCAGCAATACTAATGAAACACAAATACATCCTAACCTGAAGGGCGTGCTGCTTATTTTCTTGTTGTTGTGGCATGATAAGTGAAGGCCCAGCCCCAAACCAAACAGGGTGCCCATGTTTCTCAAAAGGCTTGCGAAGGGGGTGGTGTCCATTAGGACCCATTCTGGATTGATACACCATTTTTGGGCCTTTGCCAATGTCCACAGCAGATCCACACCCAGAACCTTCAGCAGGACATAGAAGCCCACCGCAAAGAACAGCAGGAACAGTGTGACACTGAAGTACCTCATTAGACTTGCAGTGTAGATCCACTGCTGTCTGGAAAATATTTCTGCCACAATTATACCTGAGAAAAGAGCAACAGCTTTAAAAAGATTTAGAAGCAACATAAAAGACTGATGCTTTGTAAGGCTTGTTTAATTTATATGAATAAAGAAGATATCTACCTGACATAACTCCACTGATAACTTGGTGTGGAAAATGGGCTGCCATGTAGACTCTAGACATGCAGACCAGTAACTCCACAAAACCCAGCAGCACCCAGAGTATAATTTGTAAAAACCTAATAGCAGACATTACTGTCAAATGTGAGGTGAAACATTACTGTCAGGTGTAATTTGAAACATTACTGTCAAATGTGATGTAATGTGATACAATACTGCGAGATGTGATGTGACACATTACTGCGAGATGTGACACATTACTGCGAGATGTGATATGTTATTTCCAGATGTGATCTGATACATCGCTATCAAATATGATACATTACCGTCAAATGTGATGCAATGTTTTTGCCAGATGTGATATATTGAAACACAACACAACATTTTATTTGAATTAATTTTAGAATATTGTTGTGTAAATTCTTAAAGCAGTTCCTCTGTTGTGCTAATGTAGGCATAGATCTGTATTTCTTGCTTTAGGCTTACCTGTAGCGTAGAGCAGGTATTTTTCTTTCTGCAGCAATGGAAAGAACTGCTGTGACCATAACATACCCAACTCCCGCAGAGCCCATGGCGTGACCCGACGGGCTCCCTGAAACAGACAAATGTTAGCAGTGCGAAAGACATGTGTGTTATATCTCCATACACAGAAATGTTAATAGTGCTAAATCAAATATTGTGTAAAAATTTTTTTCTGGTGTTGCCGTTTTCCTTCTATAATGCCAAACCCCTGACAGCATGAAAACTAATGCCAAATATCCACACCCATGTCTATGCAATTCAAATTCCAGAA
>JAZGTJ010008290.1:0-21253 GCA_036877575.1 Botia almorhae
GGGCAGCATTTAGCTGTTTGATAAATGATGAGTGTAGTTTTTTGGTGCTCAGGATCTGGAAGATGTGTTTGTTTATTCTGCACCCCTCCGTCTGTGTGTGTCCTTAAACCGCATGCTGGGAGAGATATTGAGTCACCAGCCCATGGTGAGACCTGGAGGACGGAGACAAAGTAGAGCAGAAATGAGACAAGTAAACCGAAATGAAGGATGTGCAGAGGTTTACTACTGAGTTTCAGACCGTTTTAACATACAGAATTACTCAATCAATCAATCAGGCAATACAGCGTCCGTATATAACATCTTTGCTAGAGCGTTTAGATTTGGCTTTGATGTACTCGGCTATTTTTATTTTGAAGAAATAATATAGTGTTTGATAAAAATGATATGAAATAAACAAAGAGGGTGTCAGAAAGAAAGAAAGAAGAAAAGGAAAGAAAGAAAGAGAGAGAGAGAGAAAGAGAGAGAGAGAGAGAGAGAGAGAGAGAGAGAGCACAGAAACACACAGACAAACACAGAAAGAAAAAAAGAAAGAAAGAAAGAAAAAAGATAAAGGACAGATAGAAAGGACACATAAAACAGAAGTCTGGAGAAAAACGGGCAGGTTGTGGGTGGGGGGTTTATCTGGCCAGTGGGTGGAGATCAATTTCCCAACAAGCTATCAGTCAGACAGCTCTAACCTTTTTCTGCTGATTGCACACTTTCAGTTTTCAGTTCAAGTCAACCCATTTCCAAGTTCCAAGTGTGTGCGCATGTATATATGTGTGTGTGTGTGTGTGTGCATGCACTGGGCACTCATAACCACAGGTCTGGAGTGAGAGAGGATCTGTCACGAAGCTTTATTTCCTGAGATGTTTAGCGAGGTCTCACAGCCAAGAGAGGGACACAGAAGGAAAGAAAAGGAGCTCGCAGGTGAGGGTAGCCCGCTCCTCTGTCGCTCGCTCTGGGAGAGCGAGGTGGCAGCAAGCCTGTTGTGCCAATGCATTATGCATTAGAGTCTGTGCTCGACTGACAGCCCTACTGCCGCCCTCAGGTCTAACAGAGCCGCCACTAATCAAAGACGACACATCCGAATGTCCAGACACACACACACAGAAATTTACTAATCAAAAAGTGTATTTCCTAGAGGCTGTCTCCCTGGAGAAATCCGGCAGGGAGAAATTGGAATAATTTATTAGCTTACAAGTTTTGGTTGACAGTTAGCCCGGGGCTATTTATCTCAGTAATGGAGAACGTCTCCAATGTGGCAAAATTGACCAAATCAAACAGCTTTGATCAGAAAATGAATCTGGCAAGGCTGTCCATCTCCACACACCCCTTGAGAACGTCGGGAAACAAACAAATCCAAAAAAAATAAATAAAACGAAAGCGAGAAAGGTACATAGAGGCGGAGAGAGATAGGGGGCTATATTAAACAGATCCACACATTTTCAAGAAGAAACGCCGTCACAGATGCAATTAAACGTGTTAAATGCGGTTTAAGACAAGAGTGTGTATAATAGAAGTCTATGGTGGTGCCGTGACCCTGGGCTACTTTCATTTCCTGTTATTTAGTGCTAACAGATTTGTGAAAGGCAATGGACCTTAAGTCTCATCAAAGGACAAAGTTGTCTGTTTAAACACGCTATATTTACACTTAATAAATGAATGTAATCAATGTATAATGTTATTGTTGGACTTCAGGGGTTATGACTTGGTATGCGGTTATTTCAAAACCATGGGCAATTATCCATAACCTGTTGAACACAGATCTCTGTTCTGTGTTCATGGTAACCAGTGTTTGAGAGTAACTAACTAAAAGTAACGACAGTACTAACTTCTGCTACTTAAAATACGACACTTTTTTATTTGGATGTATATAAATCTGAATGTATATGAAGTATAGATGTATCTGTTCAAGTTTGATTCTGTACTGGTCATACGATCAAAAACCTCTCCGTTAGCCAGAAAACTGCATCTCTGATCAAATTATACATGACATAACCAACATTATACATTTTAAATGTAGCTTATTTTAACTTAGCTACGTTTATGAAGTAGCCTGAACTATAGCTAATAACCTTTTCCAAAATTTTTAGAAGTTTTGAGTTTAGGAGTTTGTTTTGTTGTTCTACTGTTTCAAAGAATCTTGCTCGACACTGATGTTTTAAATTAAGTACGTGCTGCTGGAAATCTACAGGGTTTCCTACAGATTTCTCTTTATTCCATCGCAGCCGCACAACAAAGTGAAATTTTGCATTAATATTAATCCAGCCGCACATTTTAAGACTGTCCATGAACAATTTGTACAGAAAACAGCATGTGACAACCTTCAGACACGCACCATGAGCCTCACTGTTGAGGGACATGCGGAGCAAAGGGGAACAAATTCGGGTCGAGCACCACAGCGAACCGCCATGGCAACTGCTTTTGACAACATCACACCCAGTCTCCGTACACGAGAGACAGACACGCTCATTTGCGCGGGAGATTGACGGTTCAAAGGGTCTCGATTTTGACACTGAAAAGGAACAAATATTCTCACATGTTGATCTAGTTTAATTAGTGGTCCGTGCTTTGATGCATGCGTGTCAGGGGCTGCTTGATGTTGCATCAAGTGAAGTTTAATGCGTCTCACTCAAGATGACCACGCTCGCATCACACACGACAGAAAATAAGTTTGTGTGGACCTACAAACAGCAGTGACATGCAAACACCAGGCTGGTTTAAGAGGTGAGAGGCCATATCCCTCATAGTCAAGGCTCCTAACATTATTTGCTCAAATCTGGACTCGTATATACTGTAAAATCTGGTGTCTACTACTAAAAGGGTTATTAATAAGTTGCCAGCAAAAGGCCCTTTCCCATATTTTGCGATGTATAGGGTTCCAAAATGATTAGTTTATATGGTTCCTTGGAGAGTTGAGAATGTTCAACAGATCTACAGAAGTTTTCAAGTTCATTTCTGGTCGTCGCTAGTCAGTAATAAAGCACGCGAAGTTTGACTGGGAAACTATCATCACGTATGCACGCGCAGATTCGGTTTATGAGTGCAGTTCATTACAGGCCCCTCACGCGCCGCCAGCATGCTGAGATTTTTCACCTCGTGCAGACTGCGTTTTAAACTATATTTGGACTCATGCCGACAATTACCTCTTCAAAGTCTCTAAAGTACCAAAGCTCTGCCTAATTAGTATGCATTATCAATTAACGGCCCTAATAGGCGGCAGATTGATCACATCCCCCTGTTTCACAGGCCGAACAGAAGTGAAAGCTGGAATAAAAAATTCCCTCGCTCTCCAACGGCAACAAAAGTCTCCATGCTGAGCAATTTAACCGCTGCAGTACTGCAACAATACTGCAAAACCTGTTAAAGTGCGTCACTGACAACATAAACAATACTACTAGTTTTGCTATTGATATATATTGATAATGACAATAAGCCTTATAGGAAAAAGTTTGGTTTGCTTGTCAAGGTGGTTCCACCTGTCAGGCTTGTGTCAGCTAAACCACCTTTAGGGTCTATTATACAAGCATCAACAGATATTATTATTATTACAAGTGTAAATTGTGGTTAATAAGTGTTATGAGATTATTAGTACTTAAAGCAGTAGGTGCATCACAAAATAAAACAAACAAACAAGCAAACAATGGTTTGTGACGCTGTGAAATTCGGTGTGAAAACTTCAGTGAGAGCAATATTAAAAGCACACTCAACTAAAATCACATCGAGCCAAAGTGCGGCCATTCATCAGACAAATGAGCCTCATGTTTTGCGCGTACATTCATTTCCAGGACATTGCTTAATTGCGCTATTTTACATAAAAGTCGCTGAGTGCAGAAAGAGCGCGTGATTTTCACTTACTCTCACCAAACTGTGTCCTCGTTCATCACCCGCGCTCATCAAAACTCTCATGGAGCGGCGTTTTCATTACAAGAAACACAAAAATCGAGCTGCTGATGGCGTGTGGGGAGGTTAAGATTGATTGACTGATGTACTGACGGGAAGGAAGATCTGAGACAGAATCTAAGAGAAAAAGACAGATTAGGAATGGACAAAATGTGACGTTAAATATCGTGAAATGAATCAACTACAATGCCCATAAATACAGTGTCACGTAAATGGTTTGCATAAAAATTGCTTATATAAAAATAAATGGCAACACAAACACATACGAGGCATCGTAGAATAATACCTATATGTGTAATTTTATTTTTTAGTCATTTTATTTTTAATAATTGTATAAAATAATATTCTGGAAGATGAATAGGTCTATATTTTTCGGTCTTCTGGATTGTAGTTTCATAAGAATTTGATTAATTTTGGACCTATTTATTATATACACTCAGTGGCCTCCATCACGTAACATAACGCTGAAGTCAATATCTCTGACCAGTCATTAAATAAAGTTATATTATCACATATGGTTTTGAATGGAAATTTTACTCTGACAATTTATAGACGACAATTTAAGATTGTATTCTTTATATACAAACTACTAAACTATAATGTAAAGTTTATGTCCCTTCGTTTTCTATACGGGTTTAGCCCTGCTGTGCTGACATTTATACCCGACCTGCCCGCATACCACAACAGCCCCGTGTGAGCTCGCAAAGTTTTAATCTGTATAAATTAAAGCATTAAATTGTTTGCTTATTTGAATAAACACCGATTCAAATCATTAGATGAATTACTTGGCCTGCTGATTACAACTTATGCATCAAAATGCACTTAATTTTCATTAGGAGGTATAAAATTAGATGATTATTATATTAATTAAGATGATTACAAACAATTATCCTTCCCAAGCACCCGCGGTCCTGCAAACTAGGTCAGTTTGATGATGTATTATTTTTGCGCGGAGACATTTCTCCTGCCCTTGTTCCTGCATGGAAATGTGGGATAAAAGCGCATTGCTGTAGATTATACGGACAAACAAACCGATGGTCAACTGTTTTCTTTGTTGTTTTTGTCTTTCTATGGTCGCAGGGCCACTGCTGTTGGGCTGTTTCCAAACATGAAAACAGGGTGCTAAATCCATTATGTGGCTGGGGCCAAAGACACGCGTCTGATGGCCGAGCAGTTCACAGCGCGTAATACACCGGGCAGAATGTGCTGAGGATTCGGGGAAACTGTGGAATTGAAGAGTCACAAATAATAAGCGTCACCGGGACAGTGACCGGAGAGAATGGCCTCCTGCGCGTTATGTCTGTCCGGGAGAGCGCAATCCAGCTCCACAGAAAAGATAATACTGCGTCCCCTCCGATTTAACAACGTAAACGACAAATAAGCATGCAAACGATAAGAGCGATTCATATAGTTCATATTTAAATTAACTGCGTAAAATGTACTTGGAGACGTGGAAAGGAATACGCGTGAGTTAAAGAGCTAAGCTGAAATAGAAATAAGATCTTTCTAAGGTTTTTAACATTTAAAGACCAAGAGAATTTGTGAATAAAACGTCCCGTGTGAGGACAGCCATCCTGCAGCCCTTAAAAATTGACCATGGTAACCATACTTAACCAAACATCATCGTTACTAGAGCAACTGATACTACAGCAAACCACTAACATTTTGTTTTTCTTTCTGCATGATAATGATGGATACCACCACTTTGTAAATGCAGTATTTAGGGTCATAGTAGCAATTATATTAGTATGGAATTGGCATGGAAAGCATGGTTACCATGGCAAATTTTTGCATGGAGACATAATTTGACTTGACAAATTCTTTGTCGAATCATTATCTCAACGTCTCTGATGTTTTAAGAAGCAAAACAAAAACCAGACAGTCCAACCAAACCCATAAACCCCACACCTATGCGCGCGCCCGTGCCCACTGCATATCCAGCCTGTTTTCGGCACGCTGTAGTATACGCTGATGTATATTTCATTGTCCACGGCTTAATTTTGATTTATCGTCCGTCCATAAATTAGAAAAATATGTTTTAGGATTCCATCTTGCGGAAAAGCTGCGCGTGATGCCGGGGGATTGGACGATATTTAAGATGTCAGAGATACATATTGGATTAGCGCGCTTTGTTCGCGCGCCATAGCAGGTGTTTAATCACGGCTGATGCGCGCACTGAAATGCGTTAGGACAGGCCCGGCCCGGAACGGGAGCCGCGTTCCCCGGGACTGCGATAAATCACAGCCGAAAGCAACTAACATGCCCCCCTCCCCACCAACCCAAACATACACACACACACAGAAACAGACATAAGCCTTCCAAAAGCATGTAACCAACGTTTTCACGGTTGCATAGGCCACAGAGCAAAAGAGAGGGTAATGCATATAATCAACAGATGATAAGAGAGTTGATAAGAGAGTTGTATAAAATATGATAAATGAATTTAATTTTTAATATGTAAAATGTTATCTGAAGTGAACAAAATCAAAAGATTGCAACCCTCATGAACGTATGTCAGGGGCAGGGAAAAGGAGACATACATATATATATATATATATATATATATATATATATATAAAATACATATACAAGCAATATGAGTAAGCTACGAGTTTATAGGTATAACATTTGCAATGCATGACACTATGCACTGTGCATCTTGCATATTGTTTACATATATTCTTAAAATGATTAATTGTAGCTTTTTATTGGCCTTGGTGATAAACGAATCAGCAAAAAACGCAGAGCAGTGGTCACAGGGAAGTTTAAGAAATAACCTCCAATCCTCCTCATGCTAGCAGGAAATAACTTCACTGCTAAGTCTAAAGGTCACCGCACGAAGACATATGCCTTTGAATATCATTTTCCTCACGTTTATTACGTTGTAGAATTGTACAATTTCACGTTCACCACAGATCACGTCGTATGAATGCATTAACCGCAGTTAAATACACGATTTCTTTAAAGCCTTTAGTATTTCACTGTCTATATGTTAAACTAAACCGGTTATCTTAAATTTAGGTTTATAAATATCTTATTAGAAATTTATGTTATGATAATCAATCTCTGAGGCATCAATAAAGCTTTAATTAATCTCACTTAAGTTCTGGCCAACATACAACACAGTGGATCGACGACGAATTTAGATTTCAGATTTGAGTGTTTAAAAAGTATTCGTGGTGGTAATGGCTATCGTCATCGCCATTATCCTCTCTTTAATTACGCTCTTGCTGACGCTACTGTGTCAGTGCACAGTTGTGAAAAATTCATTTCACTGGCTTAGCAGAAATAGATGAGAGTGTAGATGCCTAACTGTGCATGAGTGTATGTGAGAAAACGAAAGATAGAGAGAGAATGAGAGAGAGAGAGAGAGAGAGAGAAAGAGACGACGACGTATAGAAGAGCAAACATTTTCAAGGTCATCCGGTGAACTGGAACCAGCTCGGAGAGATGCATGGCGCAAACTGCGCGTTTTGACACGAGCTCGAGGTTTGATTAAAAGGTAAAGTAATGGATTTAAACACACGCCACGCGCGTGGCTCGCCAGACTCTGTTGGCTTTGCGCAAATTACTTAACGGTGCAGTGATGGAAATAAGATTGTAATGTTTGGTAATGGAAAAGAAAGCCCCATATTCTTTTTCTGGCTTTCTTGTTTTCTGACATACACAAAATAAATTACCCAGGCTAATAGGCATGGCGCGTGGAATTTTTCCCCGCACCTTCTGAGGGAATTCAAACGTGTTCCTCGCGGTTTCATTTTACATTCGTTATCTCACGCAATATTGGTTGAAATGATGAAACATCAAACAGCTAATGTAACATTAACAGTACTGACTGCTGAGACAAATAGCTCACACAAAACGCCCCAAAGTAACTCAACCTTGAACGTAGATCCTCTGCTGCCTGCATGCGCCAGGCCTTAAATGTGCCTAATAGTAAAGACAAGGGGTAAGAAACAGCCATCTAAAAGCAGAACAAATGGGGAATTGAAAAACACGAGCAAAGATGATTTAAAGATACCGGTTGTGGTACAACACCAAGTTCGTATTAGTTTACCCAAGCCACAACTAACCATGCATCTCACAGCCCTGCAGATACACAGCCTACAAGCCTTGCATAAAACATGCATAAGATGCTTGTAAATGCATGTATTTCCATGCATCGGGCTGATGGCGGATTTTTAGACTTTGCCCTGTGCTGAGATATACAGAATTAAAGATTAGGGTTAGGTCAGGTAAGATATTTCTAAGGGTAGATGAATTTTCAAAAGCCAGTTTGTGTATAGACACATAGCTTAAAGTCTTGGACCCAAAAATGTACTGAACATTTTCGCCACTTTTCCTATAAAACAAATAAAGTATATACAATTCAACACACTTTCTGTGACAACATGCCCCAACAGCGCCTTAATTGACCCCAATAACTTTTCAACTAGGTCACCAAAGTAACCAGTAAAAACCAGCGAGTGCTTCAGCTCGCTTAACAAGAGCAGCTGCTGGCCAGTGGGTGATAGTGCAATTAAAGAACGATCAGAATATAGCAATTAAACTGACATTACACAAGCCCGGCGCTGTCCATAGGTGTCCAGCGTTTATCCGGGAACCACCTTCTCTTAATTGCCTCCTAATTCCGCGTGTCAGATCTGTGTTTCCCCGCTGTCCCGCCCGGTGGTCGTGTGTGTCTTACCGTTTTTAACTCCGAGGCGTTACTCAACTCAATGACACAAGGCAAATTGCGTTTAATAAATGAGCTTAATGGATCACGCGATTGGATTGTGAGCGCAATGCTTCCTCTAGTTAAGCAAAACATTTATATCCAGTTCCGAGAGTTCCGCGCGCATTCGTGTGGGGGCTTAAACCGTGCAGATCGGTTGTGTCTCTCCCCTACGATTTAAACTCATTATTTAGCACGTTAGACAAATACACTCTCATGAAAACTGATTTGGAGCAATCAGGAGTGCTACAATGTCACTTTAAGACTGATTTAAACCAATCACAACCAGTTTTTGAGATTGTCGTAATCTTTGATTCGAAGCCTTATGCTCAAGTGTTTGAAATTAGTTTTGTGCGCAAAAATAAACTGTAAATATATTTATAAATAGTTATTTTAGAAATTACTTCGGTAAAGAATGAGTTGGACTAAATAGTAGGACAAACGACTAACAATTCATTTAACAGCGTTAACAAACAGCACAGGTCATTTCTGTTACAACAGGTTAAATGTGCGCAGAGCTGTACAAGAAGAACGGCTATTCGGCTAAAATATAAGACTGGGTTTTTTAACAGGGTTTAGTCACTGTAGTGACTTTAATCAGTGATTATAATTATATAGAATATAGGTCATTAGTCACTATATATTATAACGACTATAATCACCAAGATTTCAATTATGTTACTGTTTTCCACACTTTACTGTTTGGTATAAAGTTAAGCAGTTGAGCACATTTGAATACCATACTAAACTATACACACTTCCAAAAAGTATTGCCCATATGGCCCATGGTGATTATCTGCGCGAGAGCAGTCACCGTCAAACGTCCTGATGTGGTCACGTGGATAATCTCTAATCTTGCGTGCTCTCCTAATCGGAAATGCAAGTGAAATGTCAAAGACATAGAGGCCTAACCGATGACACCTCCGTTCTCTCTCTCCCTCTCTCTCTTTTATGGCCACTGCATGTTTGGTTGCGCAAAACAATCTCATCGGACATTATTGATGTTACAGATGTTGTAGTAATCAAATTATCGGTCTGTGAAGGGCCTCCCTCAGTCACCGGCGCGCCCGGTGATGAATTACGGTAAAGGTCATCACGCGGCTCTGTTTTATTGGAAGTTTATATGGTAACGCTTGGGTGAAAGTCTGTAGAGACGCTCATAGTCCGCAGGGCCGCAGGCACAGACTCTCGGCGAAGTATTGTTTGTGAATGTGTGTATGGAAGGAGGTGTACATGACTTTTGGTGATACTGTCTCCTGGCAAAAATAAAGTCCAGGTTTGCGCAAGTCAGGCAAAGACAAAAACATCATACAAACAAAATAACGTAGTTCATGATGTTGCCACAAAGCTACTTATTTAATAATAAACGCATTTAATTCGGTCACACGACACCTTTATGTATCAATTTTTGAATTGAGTTTAGAGGTCAAATAAAATTGCAATAACAAATTGCACAGCTCTAAGGAACATTAAAAATCTTAAATGTGCCATATGTATGTCATACCAGTCAACACCAATACAGAAAAACAACACATTTAGAAAACAAGTAAAGTGATTAAGCGAATATTACAGGTTTTATGGATACCAGAGAGACTGTCTTCTCCATTAGCTACATATAAACAGAACCCTAAAAAAATCAACCCACACAAAGCAAGCAGGCAAGTGTATAAACGATATATTTACACCAATACACCAATGAGAGTTTAATACACCAGTATTTTAGACAACTTCCCAACTTCCGTCTCCTAGCAATACATACATAGCCACGTGGACCAATTCCACTGTTCAAACGCGCATCACAAGGGCAATAGGCCTACATGATAAAGGCGTGTTACCAAATAATTCACATTTTATTGAAACATTCGACAAAACCTCTCTCAGTAGGACACCTACAATCCCTAAAGAGGTAACAATATATACAATCACGCCTTTATAGGATTATCACGGATTACATGACATTAAGGACCCACGTGGCCCCACACCGAACGCCCAGCTCCTCATCCATTGTGCGCCACCAGTCGCCCGAGCTGACACCCGGGGTTATTTGTTGTCACTCCGCGCACATTAATCCCGCCACAATTAGGTGTCAGCTCTCGCTGCTCTCTGTTTGATGATAGCCTTGGGCGGCTGCAGCGCTCGAGCCCTAATCAGCAGAGTAAACTCGCGCTATATTTCAATTTGGGGAGGCGCTCTTCCGCGCGGAGGGCCCCGGCACGGCAATAAATAAAGCGCCTATTTACGCCACCATCACACAGAGACATCCAAATGCACTTACCACCGGCCCTCTCATCATGGCCCGCATTCAACAACGGCCATAAATCAACGCATTTCAAATGCAGTGATTAGTGAAGCTATTTACACACACACACACACACACACACACACACACACAGACGCAGCTAAAAAACAACTAAATATACACTTCACATCCGAGTGCGTTTTTGTTCATATAGGTATAAAACTAAAGGAAAGCAAAGGTGTACTCACGCCGCAAACTTCCAATATACAATTCTGTTTAACTGTGTACTTATTGTCTGGCTGATAATACTATTGATTATCACCTCAATTTTACACACGTGATAATAATAATAAGTGACTGACTAACAAACCGCTTACTAACTAGCCAACCAATTAATTAACTGTCTGTATAAAACGTTCAAATGGGTCGTCAACACTGACAGATAAAACCTTAATGATTTAAAAACATATTACAGAACTTCTGTTTCAAGATACTGTGTTTATGTCTGAAACATAAAAAATATAATTTTCTCTTGTACATCTAACACAATCGCCAACCCAACGAATCAGCATATTTTGCTTTAAAGTAAATCAAGAGTATCAATTTTAACGTCCCATCTTTAAGTTTTACCAGAAGTCACGTGGGGTCACTTCCCCACTTCATATGGATTACAAATATCTGCTTTTATCGCTAATCTGACATTAGATATGCGACACGAGACGGGCGGAATAGGCCAAAACAGCGCTACAGAGATGTTAAGCGGTGCGTTCTGTCTCTTGTTAGAGTGTTAATTGGGTAAGTGTAGTCAATTTGTGTAATCCCTCCGTTTCGCCTGATCTCTCATCCCTCCATTGCTCTAAACGGGAGTGGATCTGCGTGAAGTGCTGCCCGTAATCTCTATTCAAATATGTCCATATGACAACTGCCCGCAATTAGAGCTCCATCGCTTTCTATTTGTGTCTTTCAACCAAGATCTGTCAAGGGAGCGCGTGAGGGCCAAACAAAGAAACCCTTTAAAGCGTTTTATTTTAGCTTGCCCATGAGCCGCCTCTCGGTGCATTCATCCTTGCGCAGGGTCTGGAGGGGGATTAGGGCTCTGTCCACTGTCTGCATGGGCAGCTGTGCTCTAGTGCCCTGTTCGTACTGTTTTACAGAGTACATTTGGTGAAATTTGTTTTCTGGTAAAAACCGTTCAAGTCGTCGTTAAACTTCTGATTTAAAGTTGCAATAGTACAAAAGATTCACGTCTCCAATTCACGATACGTCAGGCAAAGGAACTAAAGCGCATGTCAGTACTTACAGAAAGTTAGTTACCATAGTCGTTTGTTCATGGTAAACTTTCTTTATTAAACGTTTTGCAAGAGCATGCAGACAGGATTTAAAGTAATGAATAAGCATAACTATTATGTTGGCATCAACAAATGCACGCGTGGATTTATTTTTGCGTCATTGCGTGGTATTACACCTCCAACATGGAACCGATCTAAAACGCTCTAGGTACCAACGGTCGGGCAAAGCCTAGGGGATATCCAAATCACTAATGATAAACATAATATACAAAAGTACAAACAAATATCGGGCAATTCAGACGATTTGAACTATGAACGTTAATTATAAGCAGGCCTATAATCAGCATTTATTGTATAAAACTTAGCAGTAGTGTATGATTTGGTTTTCGCACGCTGCTTACTTTCTGCAACACACCTCTTAATATTATTCCTTAATGCTGCCTATGTAGGGCGCTCCCAGGGTTTTGGAACGGAGTCTAAATGTTGGATAAGGACAGGGAGGGGTGCGGATGGGAAAAATGTCCCCTCTCTTAACAAAAGTGGCCAGAGCAGCCAATTGAGAAATGAGATGCGCATTTAAAAATCTGAGGGGTACCTGCCCGCTTCGAGCTCCGCGGGTTAATTAATTGGGGTTGAACTCACGTGGGCGAGGACTGCCACCGCGAGCCCGGCGACACTCCGCATCTGTGCGCCCGGGTCGGGCGTGCGTGCGTCTGCGCGCGCTTTGTCCTTTTTAGTCGCGAGAAGTCCATTGAGGAGGGCCGCGCGGGGGAGGATTCTTAAAAGGTGAATTAGCATTCTGATGAGAGCGCGAGGGGCCCCGGAGAGGGCGAGGAAAAAGAGAGGGTGGCATTAATGACACCGCGCGCACTGCCGTGACATAATTTTCCACCGTAACCGGGCCCCTCTCTTTCTCATCCCATCATCCCCACACGGTGCTAAAAAAGACCCCGCTATAGACCCTCCGTCCCGAGGGAATTTGTGCCCTCGGTGCCTCGGGCCCCCGAAGAGTCTCAATACAAATAGCCAATTTGTAATACATATTGTGAGGAGGAGGCCGGTCTGGTTTTGTAAAGCGGTCCGGCAGCGGGATCTCATTTCCAACACTTCTCTCATGCTGTTCGGCGAGATTCACCTATCAGTGGCGGCGGCTACTCGCACCTGCTCGCGAATTTGGTTTTAATTCGTTTTTCTGGGCGAAATGAAGGGAAATGACTGGACTTTTAAGAGACCAATCAGACATACGTCTGTTTCGGGGGCCTACATACACTCCAGCCTAAAAAAGTTTTTATAAAAATGCTGCTGAAAAAGAAAAAAAAAACGTTGATTTCAACCATCAAAATGAAGTTTTATTCCGAGGTCCCTATTATGAGCTTAATTTCAAATGCATTTACGTGTTAGACTTTTTCTTCTCGTGAGATGTACAATCACATTTATTAGATGAGAAAGCCGCATTTCGGCTGCATTATGGAGCGAGGCAGGCCACATCTCTCCATTTGAAATATCTCATAAGTCGGGCTTTTAGAGAGCCCCTCTTGATTTACAGGTTGATGGGGCATTCTGATTGTTTGCAAAAGAGGAATTCATTTAAAAAGCCAAACCGAGGGTGAAACCTAAATGGGCATTTCCATGGAGAGGCAGAAGTGCCTTTTCAAAGAGACGGTATCAGGGCGGATTTAAAGAGGGTGAGATGGGAGAAGGAAGGCGCCCTGACAAGAGGCTGGTGGTGGAGCGGGTCTTCATTAGCCTTAGTGTGGAGAGCGGCATGCTGTTTAATCAGAAGTACTCGGGGTCTTTGTGAACCCTTTGTGTCTCTAATGCTACTCTGCTTTGTCTGGAGGTGGATTTAGCCGGACCTTTATAGAGTAAAATTACTGTTGAATAGACCAGTCAAACCAGGGGCCCCTGGCCCCCCTCTGTCAAGGGCTCATTCATTCATATTAAATGACTCGAGCTCTCGCGCTCCGTGCAAAAACTACATATACATACATGTATTTATCTGTTTACCTTGTTTTAACAAACTCTAGCTCGCCCTAAACACGCAGTATTGGTGATTAACGCACTGGATTGATTTTTTCTCAATGTTTTCTATTAGACCTGTTAATGCATTGAGTGTTTTTTTATGGCTAATTCAGGCACTTGAGGGCTTTCACCGCGCAATCGGCGCTAATTAAGACACTATAGGCTTCACACTGAGCAATTGCCATTATTTCTGCAGCTTTCCAGCGCACGAACACAGAATCAAAGAGCAGCCCGATATGTGTATGCGTGTTTTTGTTATTCAGCACTCAGAAAACACCTGCAAAGAGGCTACTTAAACCTTAACGCAGTGCTACAATAAAAGGGATGTCGGCTTTCAACGAGAGTTTAATATGAAATGAAAACAGCCGCCTTTATGACAACACGTTCTATAAAACCCATTATCGACCAATTACAGAAAACCCGCTTCTTTACCGAGCGTCTCTGAGCTGAATCAAGCTGCCGTAGACATGCCTGTGGAAGTGGAATGCGCGTTTGTTTTACTGAAAATGATGAGATTTCATTAAACATTTATAATATGTCATATTAACTTTTATATTGTGTATTAAATCAGAAGCGATGACACGCTTAATTGCGGTCTTATAGTCTGTTTAAGCAAAAGGCTATTCTGGCGGGGTTGTTTTTTCCTGTTTTTTTCCCTGTGTTTCATTCTTTATGAAGCAAAAATGTCAAGCCCTATAGCAACACCACAGTGAACTTGCCTTCGAAAGCGTCTGGCTCACAAGACACAATGGTGAGATCTCATTCCTCCACACGTTTTGAGGCTACATCACTCCAGACAACGTCCCTCCTCTGTACAGAAGAGAAACATGTATTCAAGTATTGAAATCACGGTCTGTCAGTAATCTGACGGCTGCACAAGAGGTGAATGTCATTATAGGGTATCTGTGCCCTATAATGACAGTGTCATTCATGAGGCATAAACGGTCATCGGTTCGACTCCTTGTAAATACACATGCTGATAAAAAGCTGATTATTACTTGATTATACAGTAGTGGCCAAAGGTGATATCTGGAGGGGATTTGCTTATAATTACCCCACAGGTTCAATTAAACCATTGAAATATGAGGAGGTTTCTTACAAAATGGAGAAAACAAACTTACTGTATTTGTTTGGAAAAAAGTTAAAATGTAGTCGGTTATAACATAAGTATGCTATAATATATTTTATGACAAAACGCAAACTACAGCATATTAGGGAATATGGGTTTTATTCTAATATGCAAAACAATGCAGAGGAAAAACTAACAGCTCACTGGAAATAATCTTACTGTTTTTGATTACAGCAGACATTTGACTCAAAATAAGCTTTGCCAATATGTTGTGTTTAACACTGTGCTAAGCTTCCTGTAAATTGATATTAGACTCTTCTCAAACTGAGCTTCAATTTACACTCCAAGCAATACTATGCAACACACATTCAAAATATGTAATACATCTTAACCAGTATGTTTGAATAAAGGGTGAAGATGTCCTTTTTCCTTACGTTGCACATAACATTTGACCACTATTGCTCTTGAATGTGGATAAAAGTGCCTCAGTTTTCAACTGATATAAAACAACACAGTCCAAGACTGATCACAAAACCCCTTTACATTTTACATTTACGCACCTGGCATTTGCATTTGTTCCCTGGGAATTGAACCAACAACCGTTGCGTTGCTAACGCAATGCACTTCCGTTTGAGCTACAGGAACGCATAATCTTTACTTACACCTTCATTATCTATCAGTCTGTGTGTTTTCCGGGAATGGAACCCATAATCTTAACACTGCCACAAACAGAAAGCCAGTAAAGGTCAAACTAAAGGCAAAAACATCTGGCAACACTATGTGTGAGCACACATTTCAAAAATCTATTTTTCTTCCTGTAATGACCACAAACGTACAAATAACGATTCTTTGTTTCATTCCACAGACAAATCGTCTTAGATGAACGAAGAAAAGAGGAAAACAGGAGAGAGGACGAGGAAGGGAGAGAGAGGGGAAAAAAATCAGCTGAAAATCAGAAAAGATGAATCTGTCTTTCTCCTCTAATGAGCGTCTGATTGAATACTTCAGAGGAAGAACATGCAGTCATTTAAGTTCTGCTCCTCAAAGACACCTACAAAAAATCTAATTACAATAAAACAGACATAACATTACTGTGAAGCAGCCACTTACGGGTAATCATATCAATTACTGTGCCCGGGGCTCCTCGGAGACACAGAGTGATTGTTTGAAGAGAAAAATTGTATTTGGTGAGTCTGAGATACTGACTCAGAACAAATCATCTATTATTCTTCATTCAGCTTCCTCTGCCTCTACAATATACCTGTAACATACACACAAACACACACAGACACACGCAAACACACACAGACACACGGAAACACACACAGACACACGCAAACACACACAGACACACGCAAACACACAGACATGCAAACACACTTTTGTACAGCTATTTTTGTGAGGACATTCATTAGAATCTCTAGCCCCTTACTCTAACCTTAATCATCCCAACTAACTGCCTAACCCTAACCATCATTCTAACCTTAACCCAATTCATACCCTTACCCTAAAACCAAGTCTTAACCCTCAAACAACCCTTTAAAGAAAGTGAGGACCGGCCAAAATGTCCTCACTTTACTCTCTTTGTCCTCACTTTGATGGTATAACTGGTCACCTTGGTTCTCACAAAGATAGATGCATGTACTCGCACACACACGCGCACGCACGCACGCACACACACAGACACACACACATTCATACAGGCAAGCATAATCACAGGATGAAATATATAGGTTGCTGTTTGAACCAAGCTATTTAAATATGTCGTAACTAAGTAAACTGAATGTTATAAGAGATCAGAAACTTTAGATAAACAAGCATTTTATCCTTGTACGTGATAATCTTGTAGATGAGTCAATGTTTCAGGCCTGCTGTCCTCATCTAGAACTCTCTGAACAATAAGAAAATGTGGCGTTTTAACCTAAGCAGCTATTTCTACCTGATCTGAACCACAAACAAACACTTTTTTGGAACAAAAACATTTTTGATTTGATTAAACTAATTCATTAAGTGAAACCACCATTTTTGGTTAGACAACCCGTAAGCCACATCGTTTTAAAAAGCAGAAATAGTTAAGAGGTTTGCATGCTTTTTCTTTTCACACCTGCATGTAATCTGAATTCCCTCTCTCTCAGGTTGTTCAGGATTGGATCCAGTTCATGTGGAATAACCGGAAACACTGCTGAAAAACAATCGACCAATTGCAGGTAAACCAGTTCATTTATAAGCTGCTTAACAGGTGTGATAATACCCCAGTATCAACATGACACATTGCATGTTAGAACTAATTCCAATATTCTTACCAGTAGTTGTGTTATTGCTGCTCCACAAAATAATTGCATATTAAGTCAATAATTCAAATGACTTAACAAACACCTAATGTATATAAATATACATTAACATGAACATTTTAATGTAAGTGGGACCAAGAGCAAACAGACGGCAGTTTTATTATGTTAAAGATGGAAAGGCATTTTGCAAATCTGTTTTTTTTTAGATTTCACACACTTGGAGAAAATGTGTGCTCACTTTTGTTTTGAGTGTAATGATCATGGCTGTCAGTGAATAAATTGAAATGACTTTGAACAAAGCTCCGAAAGGTATTTAAATAAAATGAATATAAAATCACAATGAAAACGCACTGCTCTTTAAAAATACCGGAGAACTATTTGAAGATGTCAAAAATAGCTGCATACAATATCAAATTCTGTTGTAAACAATTATTCTTTTAATCCAAAGCGATTTTAAACAGAAGAAATAAATTATATTTGTTGTGTCTATATTTAGACAGGTTCTTATAATCTCTTAATTGTTAATACTTTTTGCAATGTCATAATATTAGATTGCTTTCCATGAAGATTCTCTGATTTACCCTAACAGAAGATATATATATATATATATATGTAATATTTTTACATTAAAGATGTCAAAACAGTTTGACGTATATATGTCGCATGTCTGATCCTTCCTAAGCCATTACAGGGCATTAATATTAAACTAGTGTGAATCTCAGAGCAGACGAACATACCCAATTCAAATTCAAATTCAAATCAATCTCACACTCTTAATTTTCTTAATTTAGTGCTGGAAATCTGATTGTAATTGATGATTGTAATTGCAGTCATTTATTCTCGCTATTATAAAAGGATAATTCAGTGGTAATTCAGTAGCTCTCTGCTCCAAACAGGCATATATTTTATCCTGCCAAACAGTCCTTAACATCCACAATAAATGTCTGAAATATAGCTCTCATCCTTTTCTCTCCTCCTCTGGCTATTAAATGTCTTTGTTAGTGCACAACAGATGCATTTGCAAACGCCTGTGGCAGTTTCAACCACACAATTAATCAAGAGACTTGAGTTTCCTTTGTGTTTTTATTGTTTCTTGTTTTCTTTTGTTACAATATCCGCTGTCACAGAGCACTTAGCCTATTTCACCAGCTGAAATCCCTCAGGCCTCGCTCAGCAGAAGCAGGACTCTTTACTGAATCACTAGTCGCACTTTACCTCGGTTTAAAAACACTGTAAATTGCTACACATGCCACTTTTGCACTGTTGACGGAATGCCATACACAACGCTAAAATGCGCAACGCGCTGTCTTTGTATCACTGTACTTTCAACACGATCTCACCAGAATTCCTGGCTTCTGTACAAGCTGGCGAATTCGCGCTGGATTTATACAAAAAGTCTGTAACCAAGGAAATAACCATCAGCGGGACGTGTCAGGTATACCCCTAATAATCATTTGTATGTTTTCATAAACAACTGTAACCACATGTACATCCACAGTATATTTTTAAAAAAATAATTCCGCTAAAAAACTTACACTCTTTTATCATTTCCTGTCTCTTGTGTTCTGTGTCTCTCTTAAGGATATTGTGTTAATCACATGAAAAACTTTTAACAGATTTTACTGTATTACAAGATCAACAGCAAATTAAAACAATCACTGAAACCTCACTGTCATGCAAAACGCTTTCAGCTCAGACAGATAGGAATGAAGTATACAAAAGAAAAATGTAGATAAAAGCAGGAATATAGAGATGAAGTGGGGAAAAAAAGACCACATAATGTCAGTTTTATCAGAGCGTGTCAGCATGTGAGCCTGTATGTGTGTGTGTGTGTGTGTGTGTGTTTGTGACGCTGTCAGCAGATAGGAGACACGCTTGATAAGTCTCTGTCTAATAGGAGCTGCTCCCCATGGTCAGGTCAGACAGACGTTTCCAAAAGCTAGGACTCTCTCTCTCCCTCTTTGGCCCTGACAGACACCATGAAAAGCTCAGATTAAGAAGCCCGTCATGTCACCCTGAGGTGCCCCTGAGAGACCACGAAATCAAGCTGTCAGAGCCGAGAGAGAGAGAGAGAGAGAGAGAGCAGTGATATAGGAGGGGGAGTGTGTGTTACCTGTACAGCTGAATCCAAATGTATAAAACCTTTAGAATTCTATTTATATGAAGCTGACATGAAATACTTTCAGCAACTTAAAATGTCCTGAGGTGTGACATGCTGTACTTCATCAATGTCACACAGACCACAAAAGTTAATCGTGGTTGCCATGGTTTCGAACAGAATACTATAATTACAGCAGTTATTGTAACTACTGTATATCCACAGACCAAGAAGCTTTCAGGATATTTTTCTAATGATGGAGATGGCTAATTTCATGACTACATCCTACACTATAACTGTATAAACTATTGTTTTAGGTAAATCTATACCTTCCATACAAATATTTCCACTGTAAAAAGTCATTTTCTCCATGTGATCTGACTCTTGTTGGGAACCTAATATCGTCAGGTTGATTAAGTCATATTTTACTTTTTGATATATTATTTTTGACTTGAATAAAACCAGATAATTTAGCTGTTAGAGCACAAACCATTTTAGGTTAGTTTATGCGTTTTGATGATTTTATCCAAAGCCACTTACAGTACATTCAAGTTTTACATTTTAATCAGTGTGTGTGTTCCCTGGGAATCGAACCCACAACCTTTTCACTGCTAACACAAAGCTACCGATTGGGCTACAGGAAATAATTTTTTAAAAATTAATTCCAAAAGCCTTTAAATTGGCGTTGTTTTTGATATTGTAGCCAACAGATGCATTTTTGTCGGTTTTATAATTTCATTGTCTTAATCCCAATTAAAAAAGCTCTAAAGGTTTAAAGACTTTAGAGTTTAAAGAAATCCTTGGTCACTTGGCATTCACATTTCTCAAGCTGAGAACGCCGTCATTGAAGTTTGTATCTATCGCGCATTAAAAAGCAGCCCGCCATCACAAAGCCCACGCAGAATATTCACGCTAGTGGTTACCACGACAACACGTACAACCGTGCCACTCGAGCAACCTGCAACATCTCCAGGTTTAATTGAAAGCACGGTATTTACGTCGCCTTAATTGAAGTCAAATCACGTCACAACACAGTTTAAAAATAATTACTGAAGTACCAACCGAATGCCCTTAAAGCCTTAATTTTTTTAAATATTTCTTTCTAACCTCAGTAAATTTCTCAGAATTCAGTCTTTTGAAGTAAACCATGACACAATCTTGAAGGCCTACTGTTTTGTAACTACAGGCGGTTTGTAGTCCCTTATTAATCTGAAAGTAAAAGCTTCTATTGCAAACACATTACTTTTATTTTAACGGCGTTTAATTGTCATTAAGAGTGAAGTTCCCACTCGCCGATGGAATGCATTTCATTTGATTTTATTTACTAAATAGTGCTAATGAAAGAGAGGCAGAGCAGGGAGATAATGCGGTTTGTAAAACCATTATTGGCTGCATCTCAAAACCTGCTGAGCTGCCTATCTAAACAGCAGTTTTGGGCCAAAATGCTGTCTAGGCAAGTAGCTAGTCACAGGCATTTATTTAATACCATGTTAAACCTCATAGTTTAGTGATTTCATCATGTATTATATTGACAATATTGGTGTATTGATAATGTTATACACCATTTGGTGGGTTAGAAAAATGACAAAATGGGTGAAAAAAACCATATATATATAAATATATATATATATATATGTGTGTGTGTG
>JAZGTJ010008291.1:0-21251 GCA_036877575.1 Botia almorhae
TCGCTTTAGATAAAAGTATCTGTCAAATGCATAAATGTAAATGTCTATAAAGGTCCTATGTTGGGTTTGTATTAGCAACTGACTGAAACAAACAAGTATTCACAAATACTTTTGCTCTGAAATACAGTGCATAAGTCATATGGACTACTTTTATAGTGCTTTTGCTGTAATTTCTGTCCTTTTTAGAACCAAACAAACAGCCTCTATATGTTTGGAAAACACAATGAAAAAACTGTGAAGATTTTAAAGTGAAACTGTGAACAGTAGAATCTCAAATGAAGATCTTAGGAGGGTTGGAGAGGGTTGAGGGCGGGCAACCTCAGTCGCCATTTACTTTCATTGTACAATAAATGCAGCGTCAACACTATTCAGACGTTCTCCACATGTGCTCTATTGAAACAAGAACCCAAAATGTCTTACCTTGTTTCTCACGGTTATCCTGAACAGAAAGGTTTAACTTGATGCTCTGATCTGTTTCCCCTTGCCCAAAATCATTCAGTTCTCCAGTCCATCTGAGTCTGAATATGAATATAGATTCTCGACAAATGGAGATATAGAGTGTGAATCCAAGCTCTTGATTCTGAATCCAATACCACAATTTCATCTGGGGAGTTCTGTCCTGTTTGAATGTGTGATGGGCCAGGCAATTGGGCACTATAAGGCTGCCACTTTCTACAGTGCTTTGATATTTGAACTTTCTTTGCACACACGCTGTCATCTTCCTCTGTGTTATCTGATTCTGTGTACCACATCTGTACCAGAGTCTATCACAAAGACATCTACAGGTGCAGAAGGCAAGGAGTTCTGCTGGGCTTGAGATTGTGGTATTGATGATTGGACCTCTTCTGATTCTTCATGGGCGTCCAGGTTCTCAGCACTGTAGTGCAACTGGAAATTAAGTTGAAACACTTTAACAATTCACTGTCAACATCCACAAACTTGAGTCTGCTTCATCATGGTACAGCTCATTCTCATGGTACAGCTCAAATGTGTATCTTTGTGTAAAACACCATTTTTACGCGCTTAAAAGGCCCTGAGGAAAGAAACGCCACACAACAGGTCGTCTTAGACAAAACAAAAATAATGTTGTTGATTATTACTTTATTCAATAAGTGTAATCCAAATGGCTATATTATGAAATACAATTGCCCATCTCCCTTCAGAGATCCCACTTAAATGGTTCCGCCCTTCTAAAAAAAACAGTGCACATGGACGCAATTGGAATTCACCCAAAGTTTCAGGCACGCTAAGAATGTTTGGCAGAGGCTCCAAATTACCAGTTATTATGCTGTATAACATTTAGTTTCTTGCACAGACCAATCAATTTGCTTCTTAAGGCCTCAATATATTGTCAGGAGCCGTGGGAATTAATTTTGTATTGCCTGGCCTCTACCTGCTTTTTTGACTTTCAAAGCGGTGGCAGCTGCAGAGTTGCATTTTATGAATCACCAAGGATAACGACTTCAGCTTCAAATCTTCTTTACTGTTCTGCTGAAGAAAAAACTTTACCTACACCTTTGATGGCCTGAGGGTGCGTAAATTAACAGCAATTAACAGCACAATTTTGAATGAACTATCCCTTTAAGGGGGTGGTTTCTGCATACCCCCTTAAATAGGCTATACAACAAATTTACTCCTTACCGCTATCCAACCATTACCAAAATTACCCATGGTTAGTTTTTGTAAGGAATGTACACTTTATTTCCATATGGAAAACAAAACATTCCCAGAAGGTGCGACTGCATAAATATCCACGATCTATTTTTCTGTGTTGCTCTGTTAATCAGACTGTATCTTGTTATCGACCGGTAAGCTGTCTCAAGCGCATTTTATATGCACGTGCATGTCATAGGACAATATGATCGTGTCCTGCCCTTTACCCAGCATAATTCAAACCCCAGGCTGACCCATCTACTTTACAGTCCAACCAGTGCCCTAAAGGACACTGCGGGAAAATAAATTAAAATAATTAAGTAAAGGAAACAGAATCACAGTCGCTGACACTTAGCCAGTTGGCTAACTTGAATTGCGAAAAATCCAGTTAAAAGGCACCTAATTAAACAAGTTTAAGTAAACCTAACATTTCTTGTCATCTTAAATTCTGTACGCAAGGAAGACCCTAATTAACATGTCTGGGTGACGTGTTTCCCTCAATGTTATCAAGTACATGACCCACGTGTGTTCACGTACACATGGAAGCCGGCTAAGTGCCTCAAATTAATAAACACCCAATAGGACAGCCTTCCGATAAGCAAAAACAGCTCAAGCGATAGTCTGGTGCATTTGATACAGGTGTGATTAAAATTCTGACCTGTTTATAAGTTTCCCATTTTCGAAATGCAACACAGGGAGACTCGCTTCCGGACTTCACGGGAAAACAAAATGGTTGGCCAACCAATCGTCATTCCTGGGAAAGGTGAAGAACGTTCAGCTCTCCAACTGTAATATTTTTTGGTCCTTAGTGTAAATGATTCGAATTCACACATTTGTAGAAGCTGAGAACTGTTTAGACCTGAACCATTTATATTTATGATGCTTAGTTCTTACGCATATTAAATAAGAGAGTCAAACCCATCTCAAAGAAAATCTAATCTGTCATTAAAGAGTATTTTGTTTTGCCATTTGCACTGACTACGGTCATATAAATTGCAAAAATGTATTATACATTACTGATATTTAGAGGTTTTGACCTTTTACAGATATGAACTTTATTTTGTAAGACAAATACAAATGCAAGAGTTATTTCATCGGGTGCTATATGTTTGGTATCTTCTTGGTCCACACTTACATATCACATATATATTTTACAACCATATCCAAAAATAAATAACACAATCTAAATAATCCCAATCTTCCTTACTTTTGTTCTTTCTTTCCTTTCTTTCTTTCTTTCTTTCTTTCTTTCTTTCTTTCTTTCTTTGTATTCTTGTTCAATCACAACCTGCCTTTATCATCTCAGCGCCTATGGCATGCTGACTGATGTAGGAATCATGGTGTGAATGCCATCTGATTCTGAAGATGTCTCCATGCGTGTCAGCGGGAGAAAAGGCCATCAAAGCAGTGGATTGTTTTCTTTCAAAAGGTTACATTTCCTAAATGAAGCCAAAAACCTACCACACATACTGTGTTTTGGGAAAAAAGGCTGTAGAGATTGTGATTGAAGCTGGAGAATGGAATGCCTGGATGCTTTACAGAAATTGCCATATGATAAGTCTGATTTAGGACGTATTTGTTGATCGTTATTACTGTTATTGTTTTTAAAGGAAAGGGAAGCACTTGTTCATCGGTTAATCTGCACAAATTCAAACCAGTCGGGTGTTGAAGATGGAGTCACAAGCGAGGATCCAGACCTCCCCATTCCAATATCTGATTCCACATGGCTGTTCTGCATGAGAAAGATTTTCATTTGGAAAATGAAGCCAAATGGCCACCTTCTCCTACCCCTGCATATATATTGCTGATGTCTCCACAGTCTGCACCTTCAGTGTGTTATTCATGTGTAACATTGACCCATACTGCGCTGTGATCAATATTTGAGCATACAATTATCATGGCATTGAAAGTTATAAGTCTATTTGGGTGCCATATATAAACATAATAGCTTTATTGCTGTATAGGAGTCAAGCAATAAAAGTGAGATAGAAGTGAGATAACCGTTTCTATGAATAGAGATAAACAACATAACATAAAGTGTAGACTACCAGACACACACATGTAAAATACACCACTATAGCAGTTGCTACATAATGAATTTATATTAACTGATAATAATAAATTAGTTTGTTCATGTCTTTTTATTTGGGGTTTTATGCCTGTTTGTATTTGTACAGATTCAGTATCCAGGGCCTTTGTTTCATAACCATCTTTTATTACGCTCACTGATATCACTTGCCTGTTTTGTTTGCCAGATTTTGTTTCTCTTTTTGAAGGTTTACACAGAACATCAAGACACAGTTTGACCCCAGCATGTCACTACACATGTCACAGGATCTGGAACAAAACACTCACTGAAGAAACCCATGTCCTCTTTGTGTGGTCTGGTGTTGTGCCAAATGTTGACAGGTCTGGAACTAACACTGTATTTCCTGAGTTTCAGTAAACACTTTCACAGTTGTAATCAGGTTAGCTCTGATAACAATCACAAAAAAATTCTAATTTGATTCAAATTTTTGGCACCAAATTTAGATGTGTATTAATAATTAATTAATAATAAATTTAGAATTTGTAGACTCTATGCTTTGTGTTTTGTGTTAAGAGCTGTCATTAAAAAAAAACTTTAATAAACCATATTAATAAAAAAAATCAAAAACTGGATAAAACGGGACACCCCATCAATATCCTTAAAATTTGTGTTTTATAAAATGTTGGGAAACATTTAATAAGATATATAGATATTTTATTATTTGTTTTGTTTATATTAAATATAATGTTAAATAAATCATGCACAACTGTGCCTTTCTTTGGTTATTTTGTCCTATTTAACATATAACATATAATAGATATATGTACATATGAAAAAATAACTTTGCTTTTCCGCTACAAGTTTATGGCAACAAGAGTTAATTTTGGAACTGTAAATCCACAATTCTTCTTGGCATTTCTTTCAAACATTGTAGCAAACTTTTAAATAGTCGACAACAGCATGTTGAAGAAGCAATTACTCTGTAATTGCTATGGTATTTAGCGGAAACAGTGATTGAATGAAACTGCTTGGCGAGTTTTTAAAATTGATGTCTTCTTAATGAGAAACACACAGAGCGTACTTCTGTCATACAGCGATGGTCAAAACATAGACAGACCGTCTGAATTTTTATTTTGCTTTTGTTTATATGTTGTTTGATTTACTGGATATTGCAGATATTGTGGAGGGGAAAGGAAAAAAACATTCGTTCATTGGACTTCTCATAACATCAATAAGAAACAAAATTATTAGAATAAAAATGAAGGCGTCATTAATGTTGTTGATTTTCTTTGTGTATTTGTTTACTTTTTGTTTTAATTGTCCGCTTTTACCCTCACGTCTTGGTCAAAAGCGATTATTTCCGCTTCCAGTAGGGCAACAGACAAAATTCTCCTCAACACTCTCTGCGCTTTAATTAGTTTATTAATTAAATTAAGAAGTGAGGCCGAGACACCACGTTTTGTAACCGTATCACGTTAAGACTGAGCAGAGAAAAGTTGCCAAGCGGAATATGATATATCGGTGGTCTTTGCATAAATTTCACACAACAAAGCCCTTCAATTATGATTTATTTTGTAAATTAATTTGTTACTTACATTATTTTTATTCTATAGTTTTATGGCTTACACATATAGATTTTAATATATCCTACAAAAATGTACCATTTAGTTTTTAAAATAAAGCAAATTTAAATATGAGCAAACAATATAATACACTTTTAACGGACTTTTTGACATTAAAATTTATTGCGTTTTGGTCTTTGATTTGCATTTGAATATTATTTTTTATAATGACAGTTGTGGTTAATAGCAATACTGAATAACTCTTGTAATTTCCGGGGGAAGTTTGGTTATAATGCATTTTTCCTATTATAAGAAAAAGTATAATGCTTTTTGCCATTTTAGTCTTTTTTGGTCTCCTGTCTTTTGTATGGCGTTTTTTTACCTAATAATAGTTACAAAAATACTATAGTTATTATGCATTATTGAGCAACAATACAATAATACGAAACGAAAGTGTATTATTACAACGAAAGTGTAATTAACAACAGGACTACTGTAAAAATTATAAATAGCCTAGTTATAGGCCTATACACATAGATTTATGCTTTTTTTAGGACTGGTGCAACATATAACGGTGAGTTAACGGTTAACCGTGCAGTTCTCTTTAAAAAATAGACAGAAGTATTTTGTCGAGCTAAAAATATCTTAATGTGAACTGGGTGTCTTGAATAAGAACTCTAAAAATTAATTTTAGATTAGGCTATCCACGAACGCATTTTAAGCGTTAATGTCATTGAAAATGGCAGCACCGTTTACAGCACCGTGGTCCTTAGTTTTAAAGGAGGTGATATAAAGGGAGAAAGGGGAAGAAAGAGTGGACGTTGATGTAAGTTTATGTAAGACAAGTTTGGCCTTTGATCTTAGAGCAGAGAGGCGTGTGTAGCGAGGCGGTTACATCGCCTCAGGTCACCGTGACAACAGCCACCTGCACAGTAACACTGGTGCTCACGTCTCTCATTAGACATATAAAAGTGCCTAAGAACAGCAGAACCGAACCCATGCCAGTTCTAACTGCACTGGTTTGAAAGGGAACGCTGAATGGAACTCATCCTCAAAAACAGCTCCATCTAATTTCTTTTGTTCTTTATTTACTTTATTGCAAATGAATACAGGATTCCTCTCATGCGCGAAAATTATTGTAATTAAATAATTGACCTCTAGGCCATGATGATCTGAAATAAGCCACAGGCCACTCCGTATTAAATTAATAAGGTCTAAAGCTTCATTCATTATTCTGCCTTTAGCCCTCTATCAATGGAACATGGCTTTATGAGGCGCGATTAAATGAGCTACATTTGTTGTTTTCTGAGTAGAGGTCAGAGAGTACTGAACGGCGCGTCTATCGCATTGTTTGCCGCTCAATTGTCTCTGTGTAGCTTCATGAACCTCGAGACCTCAAATCATCGTCTGCCGTCACCCAGCTCGTGCATTCACGTGTTTTGTTGGCCTAATGGAAAAAAGCAAAAGCATTTAGATGCAGAGCATCTTGTTGGGTCGACCAATAAAGCAGTGCAAACAGGGCCTTTGTCATATGGAAAACAGAACACATTATAATAACTATTGATGTACATTTTCCCTATATCTGTGTTTTAATGACTCGAATTATGAAGTCTTTATTATTTAATTAATAATAAAAGGTATTTTAAAGTGTTATCCATCACTTTTCCATTTAACCTAAAGGTGGCTATAATTTGCATAATTTCCATATATAATTGAGTGTTAAAAAAACGCTTATTATTAACTAAACAAAAGACCATATTCTGTTTTTCACTATTCCTTTGACGAACTCAAACTCGCGTCAGCACACGATGAAAAGAGAAAGCGTATAAGTTATGTTTGTAAAGTGTTACAAACAAATTAAAAGATTTATACTAGACCAAGCATTCCCTGCCGAGGAAGGGAAGCAGTTTTATCTAAGCTATGTATAAGAAAGAGTGAAATAAATATATATTTAGAGAAAAAAGAGAAAGACACATAGAAAGAGAGAGAAACAGACCGGTAAAGAGAGAGACAGAGAGAGAGAGAGAGAGAAAGAAAGGAGACATGAGCACACATTGAGCGCGCGGCTCTTTCTTGACTTTGCCCCATAATCGTTTCACGCTTCCTTTAGAGTCTCTTTTCCACCTAAAACGTTTAGTTTCACTTCAGTGAACAATTGCAACGGCGCAACAGGGAGCGGAAGAGTCACATTATTTCAAACTACCATTCGTCAAAACCACTGTTACAAAAAAGAGCAGAGAGAACAGCAACAGAGGACATAGGAGAGGGAACTTTTTTGTTTTTACCCCCCTCCCTACTCATCCCTCTGTCCAACCTCTAGCCACGGCATGGACTTGGACCACAAGGGTCCATCTCTGCGCATCGGACGGTCGGGTAGGGCCTTGTCTGTTTCTCTTGAACGATTGTTTGTTCAAAATACTAATACATTCTCTTTAACAAAACTAAACTAACAAATACCATTTCATTACAAAAGCTAGTTGCATTCTTTTCTACATGGACTATGCAGAGTACTTTTAAAACACGTTTAATTTTGTCCTTTCTCCTTTTTATTTAGAATAACAAGTCTGTTGGTGCTTTATCTTCTTATAATCTTATTTTTAACGATGGTATGCAAATGAACACTTCTGTTAACACATCAAGTGTTCCTATGCAGTGCTTGTTTAAACTGCTTCTTATGATGGTCCTTGAATTTTTAAGCCACACCTTCGTTGAAGTTGTGATTAGGACAGAAACGTGTTGGTGATTTAGGTGTGCTAGAGTTTAGGCCTGTTGGTCGGTCTGTGAAATTACAGTCACACATATAATATCCAAAACCTTCAGTACACGTGGAATTTAAAGAGGGACAACAAGGAGAGCCAAATAAAATGTATCTATCACACGACGTGGCTCTTAGAAGCTGCACGTGCCCTATCAATGGGAAAGCTTTGAAAGTGGATGTGATACAGATATATTACCTTTAAGATTATGTCTAATTGACGTCATAACATATTAAGGAAGTTTGTTTTGGTGGTCTTATCGTCTCTAGTTCATCTCACCTGAGGCGAAGAACGATATGTTTACCTACGCCCAAGACTAAATAATATTATTATGTGAACTCCCAGTATTTGGTGCCTGTGTTTTTTTGTGTTGTAAATATGTGACGTAATCAAACGTTTCGATTTCGCTAGTCTTTTTGTGCCCTTATGATAGCCTTGCGAAATCTCTCTGCCATTCACTGTTGGCTAAAAGTTGAATGGGCTTTACCCAGCAGTATCCTCCTTTCTCCAATGACAGTACAGATAATAAATTATGGAATTGTTTTAAGTTTCGAATTTATGTACTAAAACGAAGTTATCACACAATTTCCATTTCTCATGAACGTCTCTCTGTTTTTGTCAGTGATGTCATTCATTGACACATTCCGCTAACTCGGAGCAAAATACAAGCCCTGTTCTTGACTTTGACTCTGATATTTGACCCTGATACTCTGATACTGTAACTTCACTTTAGTCTGTTTCAAGAGTGATTTAGGCCTACCGACTTTTGAATACTTCATTACTTCAATACTTCAAGTCTAGTTAATATGCACATAGAATTCATTTTAATATTTTTCGCAAAGATGTGTGCCTTGAGTAACGTTTAGGCTGTACATAATTGATAATAAATTTGTGGATTGAACAAAGAAAGGTGCAGAAATGTAGCCTACTTCTGGGATGTTCTAAAAAAAATTTTAAATTTATGTATGTTGGTCTCAGCTGAAACAGGAAAAAAATACTTGAAAATTATTTTGACATTTACATGTTAAATGGTCATAAAATAATTATTTTTATGGGCCTCCCACAATTACAGTATACCAAACAACTTTGCTGCTCCCGTGACATACTAAAATAAATAAAATGACACTAACGTGTTTCCTGTGAAAGTGTGTTCACTCTAAGCCCACAAGCCCTACATAACATAACATAACATAACGTAACATAATTGAAAGGTTAACGGTAATGGTAAGTGACTTACAAAAATATTGTTTAAGAAATTGAATAAAAACATCAGCAAATAGAGCTTGCCTGTTTAGTCTATCATTAAGAAGTAGTTAATAGATGTAAAACAAAGTACGTGAGTGTGCATGCGTTTATAAGATGAGTGCTTGGTGCGCTGACGTGTTCGAGTTTAAACCTGTTCGTCACACGAGACAAAAGCTTCGCCCCCTCGTGGCACTAATGGCGCGCACGGCGGAGGAATCGTATCCAAGATTTCCAGAACATGAATTTCAGATTATCTAAACATTTTCACTTAAAGTTTACATTTACGTTCTGTCTATGTAATGTACATATGTGTCCTTGACTTGTAACCAAAGAATAACACTGTGACTCGCCGCTCAATGGTTCATGAACATTTGGTCCAAAATGTACGGAAACAAATACACAATTAAGCATTAAAACATTTGAGTTTATACATTTTAAAAGAGCTTTGCTCTTTTTGAGTTAAGAGTGTTTCAGTGAAGAGAGTTCCAGTGAACATTTGTAACTTAGGCAAAGCAACATCCATCATACATAGGCAGACTGTAAAACACAATAGTTAGGCCTATTATTAAATTTCTTTTTTATTTTAAATTTTGTTATAAAAAACGTTTAAAGTCAGTCAGTATTCATTTTTGTGCACATCAATACATAAAGAAAATAAATACATGTAGAAATCGTTAGACAAATCAACCGAATAATCAACCAATACATGTGCAAAAGTAGGCTACTTCAATTCTAAAACGTTTAATTCGTTCAGTAATTCAAAACCAGTTCAATTTAAATGTGGCCGTTTCTTTTACATAAATAAATAAAAGCATGTTTATGTTCTGAAAAAGAAAACAAACTCCTAAGCAATATTATGCTTTTTTAAATGGCTATTGAATATTGTTGTTTTTATTGTTGTTTTTTGGGGGAAATTTGAAAAACTGATCAGTGATGTTTACCACCAAAACAATTGTAATCATCATCATTTTCTAAAAGCACACCATAGCTACAAAACAAAACATGATTTTATATCACATGCAGAATTATCTATAGTTGGTGCGGATGGTAAAGGAAAAGGAAATGGAATAAAAACGCTGACAGAGTCAGGATTGCCTTCGTTGTAGCGCACATCTCGTAATACGCTGGTCAAAGTTACAAAAATGTAAACAGGATTGTTTATGTTTGGATTTAAATTACGTTTGTGAGTAACAGTAAATTAGTTACGTTTTAATTAATGAATGCATATCATTCATAGTATTAAACAGATCTAAACCTTTTTAGTCGACGTTTTCAAATATACAGTTATAGACACAATATATATCACAAACCTTTTAATCACAGGTAATAAAATGCACTCGTAATTATTCATGCAAATGCAAGAAATCATATAGAGCTAATCGAATTTTTAATAATTAGGAAAAAATTATTTATTTGATTTTAATCTGCACTTTAAGCTCAGCAAAATTACAAAGAAAGCACCCGTTTACAGTGAGTTTGTGAAACGTCATGCATTTATCAGAAAACCTTTTTTGCAATATATTAACTATTTATTAGTTAGATGACTGGAGAGAGTACAAACGGATATTAAAAAATTCCTCCTTTAATTGAAATTAAACTTGGGTTCAGCGAAGCCAGAGAAACGACTATGATTCAAGACTCCCTATTTGTCGGTGCACAATTGGGACAGCACGTCACTTTCACACAGGGTCAGTGTTAGCCAATCAGTGTCGTGTTTGGCTGAGCGCGACTCTGGGCGTTTGTGACGGCGGAGGTGCAGTGCAAGGATAGGTAGACTTATTTTGATTGACAGTCTCTCCTAGGCGCTGTAGTAGGTTCAGAGCGCTGTGGCTTTGGCGCTGTCCACAAGAGAGCAGGTTCTGAAACGCTCCGTGCGCTAGCTCAGTGATTGCGCGGTAAAGACGGAGGCTCGCTGCACAATCACCGCTTCTCACCGCCGGATCTTTCACACTGGAAGAACGTTGTTCAGTGGACATCATCAACATTTTCGACTCGCTTACCGTGGTCAGGAAAATTACACTGCCGTTCAAATAAGACTTTCGGTGGATTTTTACTCATGTTCTGACCACCGCAAAAGTTGATAAAGCCTGTTTTATCTTCAAGAGTTTTTTGGACATTTTACAATATAAAATGCTTCGAGCAAAGACTATTTTTTATTTTCTGTTTAACAAAGACTTTGCGTCGGGCTTCATACAATGCACTTTTTAATTTCATACGTCCACGGTCATATGCCTATTGTTTGGGGACCTTCTTGCTGCCGGAGTTATCTGTGTATTTTTCAAAAAAGACAGTCTGAGGGCAATTTCTGACGTATTAGACCATCAAGATGCAAGGAAATGCCGTTTATGTGAAGATATGTTGAAAATTAAGTAAATGTTTTGTTTTTTTGGAAACCTAACCAGGATTTTACGAATCACGGTTAACGGCGCTCTGACAGTAAGAACCTCAGTCACAGTTCACGGGTCACGGTCACTGAAGCGAGGATGTCAAGATAGATCTGCTTAGAAACAAGACTTCTACATTTTTATTTAGATCTTAAGAACGCTGTTCGGACTACTACTAAAAGCAGTTCATCCCCCTAGGGCTTTTTTAAAGACCTTTTTCCGATGCATCCCCTTGTCCACTAATGTCTATCTGAGTTAGCTCACTCCGGATGTTGGGCCGCAGAAGCAGTATCGTGACCCTGCAGGGTTGTGATCACGTATTTGCATTTTGTTTAACTTATTAATGATGGATGACATAAATTATTATTTATGAAGGATCTTTTTCTATTCTTCCCCTAAATCACATAAACTATTAACACATTTACTTCAGGTTCAATTTTTCATTTTAAACCAAAGTTTCTTTTAACTTCTAAACAGTTTAAACTGCATTTTAAAGAAACTTTATCGAACAGAACGGACTGACAACATTCGCAAAAACCTTTAAAAGAACAATAACGGGACATTACAAGTTGTTTGGTGGTTTTAAACGGGAAGGCCTGTTCTACTGACCGATGGAAATCCACTGCAAACACGACCCGTTCGCAGCGATGCACAGTAAGTTCACTGTACACTTTTACTTCAGGTTAACTCCTGTCAAACGTAGAGATTTCATTTAACGTTGTCCAGAATGTTCTATTTTGTGTATATAGACAGAAATACAATACATACATGAGTCATCGATTAAAGTAAAGCACTATGTGTACGATTGCTGATATTTTGTAAAGACAAAACAGTTTTTTACTGTTCAGGTCGGTTAGTTTGAGATTTGCTTTTCAGGTTTTGGAGTCAGGTTGCTTTGTTAGAGCTGTATCCTTCTGTTTGACAATCCCCAGGGAAACAGGGGGGGAAAGAAATCGCGACCAAGGCCAGCGATCTGGGGACATACACTGAACTTGAACCGCAGCTGAGAATGTGTCAAACAGGCTACGTAACCTTTACATAACGCTTAAGGGTCGCTGTAGACAGACCACTTATGAGGTTAAAACGAAAGCTAGAGTTGCTCACTGTGGCGGAGAGATGTGTGGTCACTCATTCGTGACATGGCCGACACTTGTGCTCCCCCAAGATAGTAGCCATACGGGCCGCTTTTTCTTTCTCTCTTATCGTTGCTGTTATTAATGCACAATCGCATCACATTTTAATAGTGTGCAACATATTTCACATCATTATAAATGTGCAGTAAGAACAATGTGCGTAAGGCACATCCGAATGATCTTTTAAGTTATTACAATTAGTATGCATCCATTCATCATTTGTAAACATGTAAAGTATACAGAGATATTCTGCGTCTTAAATTTCTTAAAATTGTAAAAATATTTGCAAAAAATGAAGTGTTCCTTATAAAAACGAAAACCCTCAAAATATCATATTATGCACCCAGTATTGGTGATCTCGCCTCTGTCCCTCAGTTGGCCTTTTTTTTTCTTCGCTCTCATCAATAAATAAAACCTCACACACAAAGTCAGAGCAAAACTCAGATATGCGCGATCCCACCCAGCCACACGCACGCAAGCAAGCACTCACATCTACGTGAAATGACATCTATTGGCACGGTGAATGAAACGGTGGATTAGATGTATACACATTTCAGAAGCTAGAACGAATCACGTTTCCTCTCGGCCACAATATCTCAACACAATCAGCGGGGTAAAACGATTACATGTCCAACGATGCAAGCCTTAAGAATTTACACGAACCCGAAAGAAACTTTACTGATTCTGTGCGTGTAGGAGAGACTGATGATGACTGTAGGGTTACAATATTTTAAACTCACCAATATCATAATCATGAATATGTATAAGCTAACAATATGACCAAAAGGCTAAACACCACAATTAAAGTTACTTTAAAGGCCAATATCTAACATTCCCTTTGCAGTACACGAGACTTTCTACGATTGTTATTATAGCACCAGTTTGCCTTATACTGTAAATCAACGCATAACGTTAATTGCATACTGCATAAATTAATGCACGAAGTTATATTTTTTAGAAAACTGCTATATATTACGATTTATTAACAATATTGTATTTATTTTGCGAAATATTTTATATCAGTGTTTCTATTCTAATCTATTTAAGATTGAGATCAATTCAAGATGAATTTAGAAACTCATATTTATTTGCTCAAAGATCTAAAAGTTCAGTCTTGTACAGGACTGAAGCTTTGACGTTATAAGCTAATAAATCAAAAAGAAATTTAGCTTTTATGAAAAGTCTCATCTTGCTCAACTGCATATTCAGCGAGTTTACCTGCTTGATTGTTTGTTGTGAAAGGGTAACAGAGGAATAATAATTATTTTTTTTACATTTTACAATAAACTACTTAATATGCGCCATTACAATCTCAGAAATAATAATAGTAATAATAATAGTAGTCAAAATAATAAGGATGCTAATAATAGCAATAATTAATTAAATTAAATTAATAATATAGCATACAAGCATAATAATAATAATTATTATTGTTTTTATTATTCCTTAGATTAATGAGCTTTTTGTATAAGGCACTATCAGGTTATGATACGAGTAAGATATTAAAAATAATAATTAAATATTACGTTTAATTTACTTTAAAACAGTTTATAAATGCAAATGCTAAATAATTCAGCAAACTTGAACTCCTATATAGTTTTCTATAATGTACTTTGTATTTGCATTATTTTCATGTTTATGTAAGACGAAATAAAAAATAACTTTTTAAATAACTTTTTTCAAAGTTTCAAAAATGTTCTGCCCCTTTCCGAAACCATTTAGATTCCGTTTCCTCAATTCTCAAATATTCTCTTGCTTGTATTTTTATGGGTGTGTTTGTTAAAGCACGCCTGATGTCACGTCAGTTTGCTTGAGGTTTGGTTTGCTCTGTTTAGAGCAGTTTAATCGGCGTCGTCCACTGCGGCCGATAGCGGATCGTAATGGAGCAGCGTCTCTAATCGGGTTTATTTTCTGGATGGGGGAGCATGAATGTCTTTCAGTCGCTCTCGCTATTTTTAAACGGAACCTGCCTCGAAATCAATCAAAGCTCTAGGAACACTTCGATTTATAAGCCAACCGTATTTGCAGAAGAAACGGGAAAAGCCTGGGTCAGATCGCATCTGAATAGCTTGTTTAGTTTAATCCCTACTGCAGCCTTCTCTCTCTCTCTTTCTCTCTCTCTCTTTGACACACGCACTTATATTAAAACACACACTCATACTTTCTTAGTCTCTACCATTCTTTTTCTCTCACACGCGCACACACACTTTGCTTGCTCCATATTCATATAATACCACACTCTGTGAGTTAAACGTGTTGGTCTATGCATAACTGAAAGCATCAGAAATGTAAGATAAATTGATCTTTAAACTATCAATACAACATTTGACACCTAAGAACAATTCTACTATGTTTGTTCTGAGTAATGATTCATTTAAGCATAAAAAATCACATCACACATTTAATCTAAATGTCTTAAACATCAATCACACTGCTGACCCCATGACTTCAACAGCTTGCTTAGGGATGTTCCAATAACAAACGGAACTTAATAAACTATAACATAAAGGGCAAAAGACAGAGCAATTGAAAGACACAAAAGAAGATAAAAAGAATACATTAACAATGAAAGCAAGTACAGGATAAGGGAGAAACAAAAAGGGAATGCATTAGAAAAAAATTAAGACTTAAAAACAGATCTCTTAGAAACCATACAAGTCAAATTACTCAGTAAAGGATCCTACTATGCAAAATAGCTAATTTTCTTTTCAAGACCAGTAGTTTCAGTAGTTTTTAAGACCACTGCCTTGAGAAAATAAAAATACAAATAGCTGATTTTTAATTTCCTGTTAGCTGAACTTATTAGTATTTAGTCATTGTTGTATTTAGTCATAAGGTCTCAGGGCCAGTTTGATATTGTCTGCTCGGCTGTATTTAGGATCCATTACCCCATAGCTGGAATTAACAGATACCCCCCAGTTCTTCTCTCTCTTGCTCTCTTTCTCTGTGTGAAAATGTGTGTTTGTGTGTTTCTGTCTAAAGCAATCAGTATGTTAATATGACAGATTGACTGGATTACCACATAGACTTCTGCACTGAATACATACAGAGACACACACACACTCACTCACACTCTTGATATGTAAGAAATGAAGACTATAATGTTAAGATGCTGTATTTGAATGCATACAGGAACATGAAAATTTGGTGTTCAAAAAATCCAAGCCCATCACCCACTGTACAAACAGATACCCACAGACAAATACAGACACATTTACAAATACTAACATGAGACATCAGGGCAGTTCTCTAGATGACCACTAGGGGCAGATATATTAAAGAATAGATTGTAACCTTCAGGTCAAAAATTGACAGACACACCGGAATGAGATAGCAACATGTTTTTCCTGCTTTTTGTATAAAAGGCTACTGTATTTAAGGTAGTCGGGCATGACTTGCTGAGTTATCTTATATTGCTGTCTGTGTCTGCAGGGCATGGAGGGGTGAACCAGCTGGGTGGGGTGTTTGTAAATGGGCGGCCCTTGCCTGACGTGGTGAGGCAGAGGATAGTGGAGTTGGCCCATCAGGGCGTACGTCCGTGTGATATCTCTCGCCAGCTCCGGGTCAGCCACGGTTGCGTCAGCAAGATACTGGGCAGGTGAGTTGTGCTTATAATACTGAAATGTGAAACAAAAGCCTGTTGATAGAGTTTGATTCAGCAAGAGTGTTGTGAAAAGTATCTTGGTACTGCTGTGTTTGGAGGTGTATTCTTTGAAGTACCTTAAAGTCACATATAGTACTAAAATATATGGACATCATTCATTACCATGACACGCATTTATAATGCACTTGCATTTAGGCATTTGTCAGATGTTTTTATACAATGCAATTTACAGTACAATCAAGTTATACATTTTCTTAGTACTTAACATAACGCTCTACCAACTGAGCTACAGCAACACATAATATATGTAAGTAAATGTACCATGGAATTACCATGATATTATTGCCACAGTACTTTATTGTAAGAGGATCTCTTCATTAAACCTTTGTGTCCGGAGAGGACATGGTATCTGTTAATATTACATATTGAATTTTTGAAATGGCAATCTTATCAGGAAAGCTGGACTTCTCATGTATCAGTACACAGAATACATAAAACAAGATTTAAGATTTATGGACTTTTCTTGACACACTGTCTTATTATTTTATATAACAGTGTATTGGTTAGTAATATGGACCAAATGTGTTTGTAGTCAGTGCTTTTATACACCATGGATTAGGTTCCCACACACAGAGTTTGCTATTCCCAGAAAGATAAAGGATTTTGAATGGAGAATCTCTATTGCCCATGTGCTATTTTATCCAGAACTAGGCTTAATCTTTGCCTGGGAAACCAGCTTAATGTCCTCCAATGCATTGAAACAGTGGGGCCAGTATGTGTTTGGAGTCTTGTCTTTAAATGCTTCCCAACCCTCCTTGTACCCTTTCATCAAGTCAGTTTTTAAAGCTCTTGATGCGTATTAAATATCAGTTTCTGAAATTCTAGAATATCCGAACCCTGATAAACGTGGGCTGTTGGATTGATCTTCTCTCCGCCATTGGTTCATTTTGTGGCTGACTCAGCATTTCCTTTCATAGATAACGTGTTAAAATTCAAAAATTCTGAAATCTCGCACTGAAGCCAAAGTCAATGCGCGGCCTTTTCTTTCTGTGACAAAAAAGAAAAGATTCATCACATTTTACATTTGCATCAAAATGACACTGGCACCATACGTCTCCTGAGGAGGGAGGGATGGACTGAGGGATAGAGAGAGCGAGAGGGAGAGAAAGGAGAGAGAGAGAGCCAGGAAGGGTTAAGGGGGAGGACAGAATTTGAATGGATAAAGGTGTGGATTAGTGCTAGAGCCTTTAGCTATATCAAAAAATGTGTTTCCCACTGTTCTCCTCTCCCTCAACCCTCTTCCCCCAGCCCCAGTCCAACTCACTCAAGCGTTACTGCGGTGCTCTGTGTGTGTGTGGTAATATCTTCCCTCCCCTCATACTGCTCAGGCAGAAAACACACTAATATGTGGGTTGCGAGTGAGGTTTGAGTAAATAAGGCGTATGACTAACTCTGCTGTCTTCTTAATGAGGGAATCTCCTGCGTTGTCTTTCAAGTTACTTTTCATTGCTGTTCTATGGGTACTTTGGGTTTTTGCTTTTGGTTTGTGCTTGTGCTGGGCCTGTTTACCAAAACAATAATCCACAGAGGGCAGTGTGTCACAGTGATTTTACAATGGGTAAGATGAGCTCACCAAATGAAAAAGACCAACATGCGCAAGTTACTCGTTGCTTAAATAAAACTGTGGCAACTGCAATATGATGAAAGACACAAATGTTCAATTAATAACGTACTTTATTAATTAATAAAAAAGGGATATTTCACCCAAAATGAAAATCCTTTTGTTACTTACTCAATAAGTCAATTTTCATTTTGGGGTGAACTTTGGGGTGAATCTCTTTAATAATCAGAATTTAATTACCCAACTGTAGGCTGATTGCAGCTGCAGACCATGCAGAAACTTGGCAATCACAGGTGTGGCATTTTACAAAGGCTTGGAAGTGACTCATCGAGTCAGAATTTAGAATCAGAACAATCTGTTTTAATGACCTTTATTGTAAGATACTGAATGTAGGTTAAAAAAAAGGTGTGTTACTTTCTCTATCTGTGTGTAACCATGCACAGACCACAACAGCTTTTTGATTCTAACAAAGTTGGCTTTGTTTATACTAGTCTTGCCAAATAACAAACAGTTTCCAACACAACTGCTCCACAGGTACTATGAGACAGGCAGCATCAGACCGGGGGTGATCGGAGGCTCCAAACCAAAGGTTGCTACACCCAAAGTTGTTGACAAAATCGCTGATTACAAACGCCAAAACCCCACCATGTTTGCCTGGGAGATCCGAGACAGACTGCTGGCAGAAAGAGTGTGTGACAATGACAGCGTTCCTAGCGTCAGCTCAATCAACAGGTGTGTGTGTTCTTTTCCTTAGTTTGTGTACATGTGCATGCCATTGTGTCACATTCATAACGTGCATCTACGAGTGTAGATGCATATGTGTGCACAAACCATTATGATTTAGAGAACAAACTGATCAACAGATTATAAAAGTGATGTAGTAATACATGGGTGTGTTTGTGTGTGTGAAAAAAAGAGAGAGACAGAGAGAGAGAGGAGAGAGGAAAACAAAGAGACTGAGTTGGTGGAGTAAAAAGAAACACATATTCATGAGGAGTGTCCAGCTCACTGGTTCAACAGCATTTGTACAATGACAACCCCTCTTAGAGGGAGAGAGAGAGTGAGAGAGAGAAAGAAAGAGAGGGAAAGGTGCTTTGCTTGAGCGGCCATGCAGGAAGTGTGGGACTCTGCTGCCATGTCAGGCTGCATGAGCCACTTCACACACGCACACACACACAGACACACACACACACACACACACACTTCTCACATGTTTGCATACTTATATTAAAGCATGCAGTACCCACACACTCCTACACATAGCAATTTTGTACAGAAAAGCCCCTTGCACAAATATATACAAATGCACAAATACAGTAATAAATACAGTTTTTGTTTGCTGCAGGATCATTCGCACTAAAGTCCAGCAGCCACCTGGCCAATCGGGAACTGTTGCCGCCCATAACTTAGGTAAGAGTCACACTACTTTCAGTACACTCATTAATGTGACATGTTCCAGTTCATACTGAAGTCTCTTTTATTACAGACTTTAAAGGTACAATACCCCAGTAAGCAAACAGTCTAGGAAAATCTTGTTTGCTCTTTATTTTGTTCTTGCTCTCCTTCTCCGTTTAAATCACATTTGTGAGTTTTTTATTCCTGTGGGTCTCAATGTACCTGTTATGGATCTAAGACTGGTTCCAACCACTGAAGAAGAATTCAAGTGATATAAGTTTAACTCCAGTCGGCAGTTAATAAAGTAGTGGATTGCGCTTGTCTCTCAGTCAGTAATCTTCATAATCGCACACCACAGCTTCATCTAAATTAGTTTCACATGCACAACGCTCGCCAGTTCTCCGTCTCCCTCAGATTATGATGATAAATAGTTCTCATACTCAGGCGGAAAATTGAAATTTAGGGATTTTGAATATAAAGCGTTAGAATCAGGTTTTCATTCCTTAACGCAAGGGGGAAAAAGCAGGAAAGAATAAGACAATCAGATAATTGAAATGATAAATCATGAGTAAAAAATGGAGGGATATGCATTCATTACATTTTCCACCTGGTTAGCAAACGAGAGCGACAGGCAAGCGTTTATCTTTTCTCTGAGCGATTTGTTTTTCTTTTTTCTCACCTTCTCCATTTTAGCGCAGTCTGTTGGGATGTGGGATTAGCCTCATCTCTACACCTTAGTGTCCCCTTGGGGCCACTGTACTGTCACTCAGGCTGTACATCAGCTGACAGGAAGTGAGATAAAGAGGGGCGAGCGGGAATGAAGGGTTGACAGAGAGAAGACGTACCCTTGTCCCCTACCGCGAAGACCTCACAGACAGCCAAACATGTTGAGAAGCTGTTAGCTTGTTAGCGTCTTATCCTTTGGCGGTAGCACATTGCCAAAATAGAGTGACAGCTGGTTTTGGTAAAAGGTCTGTGGCAGGAACAATGCCGGGCCAGGAACCACAAAAGGAAAACATAGGAGAACATACTTTACATACTTAGCAAATGTCAGTGTTTTGGGACTAATGTTTTGGTCAGGAGCTAGAATCACATAAAACCCAATACTGTCAATATTAGGAAACATTTATGCATTTGGCAGGAGCTTTATCCAAAATAGCTTACAGGGCATTTCCTATTTTTCCTGAGAACCGAACTCATAATATTTGCACTTTTAGCACTACGGTCTATTGGGAATGAAAGAAAGAAAAATGCAGGTTACTCCTGTGCTAAACCTTAACATAAAATACTACATAAATAATCGTTCATTTTACACTTTTAAAGATGTTTGGCATGTGTCTGTAAAAGTTGTTGTACATATACCACATTGTAACTTTAGCACACACAGGCCTCCATAGTATTTTATACCTCTTTGTATCTTTACAGCCTCTACGGTGGCAGTGACCCAAGTGTCCGCAGTTACCAGTGACGCCGCAGGCTCCTCCTACTCTATCAGTGGAATTCTGGGAATTAGCTCACCTGCCGACGCAAGCAAGCGGAAAAGAGATGAAAGTAAGTCTGTGTGTACTTGTTTGTAGAAAAGTAATTAAAATCTCCAAACGAAGAATTATTCATTCTGTTGATCCACACAGGAAGTTTAAAGTGCTATTTCATGCGCTAATGAGACATCTCACATCCAAACTCTTCTTACTTTCTTTCCCATGCATATTGCACAAGAGCATTCGAATACACACATGCGCACACAATGCACAGATGGAAGTAGCTGAACACTGACAGATGCATCACAGTAGAAGAGGGATTGGGCACCACTGGAACGTTCTAGATAAACATCTCTATCCAGGGGAGACACAGCATGTGCATGTGAATGTG
>JAZGTJ010008292.1:0-21250 GCA_036877575.1 Botia almorhae
ATACGCATATATGCAGCATATATATTATCATATATGTGCATATATACTGCATATAGGTTTCATATATGCGCATATATCCTCATATAGGTTCTTTCCATGTGGGCGTACAGTAGTGCCTGTCCCCACTCTGTGGCTTTCCACACCATATGATTTAATGGCAGCTTTGGGAGATTATCCCAAGTAATTTCTTGATGTCACATAGTGAGGGAAATTACACTCATACAACTTTTAATGTGTGATCTTTTCAGTGTTTAATTATATCTGTTTTATTTTATTCTATCTTTCCAGTGTTTTATTTATTATAGTGTTTTTGTCAGGGTCCTGGCATCCTGTTCAGTCTGAGAGATTGCGTTTTGCCTGGATCCTGACACAGACAGTGTTATATGTCAGAGCGCAAGGTTTAGATTCCGACTTGTCCTGTCATAGTCGCTTAGAGTCGGAGACTAAGCTTGCACTGGGTGTGCGTTCTGTGTGGAAGCACATGGTTCTGTTGTGTTTACATCTGCCATGTGCCCTCCATTCTTGCGTCATCGCCCTGCCTCCTTGTTTCCTTGTTTTCTGGTTTGAGTTAATGTTGCACACTTGTTCGTCATTGTTCCCTTTTTGTATTTAATGCCCTCGTGTCTGCTGTTCTGTGCTGGTTTGTTCTCTGGTTAGTTCTCGTTTGTTCTCTCATGTTCATTCTCCCGTTTGTTCGCTTTCGTTGTTCTCTGTATCTCGTCCGCTCACGCTTGTGTGATCCCTTTTGTAGTCTTTGTTCGTGCTCTCGTCTGTGCTCCACGTGCAGGGCGTTCATAGTCTATGTCTGTTTTCTAGTCGTGTCTTGTGTCCGGAGATACGTTGGTTATTCTGTTGGTGTTTTTTGTCGAGTCTGTGTGGTTAAGTATATCTTGCCCTTTTTTTTTTAATTCCTGTCTGTTTAGTCGTTGTTTATTTATTGGTTATTTATTATTTGATATCAGTTTATGTTCATATTTATTTTATTTAACATAATTATTTTATTTATTTTATTAATATTCTTTGTGTTAATTCTGCATTTCTTAGTTCCTCGTTTTCGCCCCCTTGTGGGATATTTGAGTTGTTTATTAAAAAAAACCTGTGTTGGGCGTGAGTTTTTTTGTATTTGTTGTTGTTTTTAAATAAAGTTTTGTTTGACTCAATCGCTGTCTGCATTTGGGTTCTTCCCGCGCAAACCCTGAAAGTTTTATTATATAGAAATTAGGCCTTACTAGGTCTTAAAATGAGGTAAATACAACCACAGATGAACAAAAACATGACATATTACACATGAATTTCCTTAAACATAACACAACTCATACACAGTATGGCTTATATGTGTGTCTACATACAAATCCAAAATCACAGACCCATGCAAACAAGCAATACTGCACTGTTTTTAAAATTACACTATTCAAGGCATCAGATGATCAGTTAATGGTGTTAATGGCAGTAGTTGTTTAACAGCTGTCTAAAATGCTGGCTTTGTTTGCCGGTTAACCTGGGGCTATTAGCCGGGTTGTGAGCATTCATGTGATGCATCACCTTTATCTCAAGCTCAGGACACACACACCCTCAGGCTGTTTGTGATCCCTCATATAATGTAGAAATATAAATATCTTAAGGGTGCTGAAGAGACCCTTGCTGATGTTGGATACTGTAATGATAGACTGACAGAAAGCAACTGGAAAATGTAATTCGACCCCCTAAGTAAATCAGTTATCAATCGACTTCAAAAGCCACACTTATTTGGTGGTTAATATGTCATGACCTCATAGGTGCTTTTACCACCTTTGAGGTTTCCTTGTGGGCTTTGTGGGTCTTATGACTTCTTTTATGAAACTTTATGTTTCCTCATGTTCCCATGCCACATTTGGTTATATATAGTAAATATTTGGAATAGAAAAAATGGAATATTGGGCTAGCAAATATTTACAATTATTACCAAGTGTTTTATATCATTGCTGCTACAAATTATGAAAACTTTGCTTATGCCAGTCACTGAAGCACTTAAACTATAGGTCACATAATAATAGAAGCTTTGTGTTTAACTTAATGTCCTGACTTTTCCTCTGAATGTTTGTGTGTGATAGCTCTTAGTAATAGAAACTTAATGAAAGAATGAGATTTTATCTACCAGTGTTTACCATTAATAAATCCAGTGATGACTGTTAAGTGGAAGTCTTTAATATACCCTTCAAGAACTTACAGTCTTGCTGTGATTGTATCTACATAATTATCCCTTAACATCTAAATCACAATTATTTCTTAATCTTAAGGTTAGTAGCTTGGATAATGGAATAGTATTTAACTGGAGAGCTATTTTATTCCAATTGAGTTGGGTTTTCCTCTGTAAATTTAAAACATTCATTTTTCCAAATATATTTCTTTCCCATTTTGCTCTGTTCTGATGCACAAATAGGATATAATGGTAGATTAGTCATGAAGGTCACGCTGTCTTGTGACAGAAAGAAAAACATGCAACGTGCAGATATTGTCACGGATCTGCCAGGCTCTACACACAACCAATCACCAAGCACAGATCAGCCAAGCCCCTCTTGAGTACTGATCATTTGCACCTTCACGTTCACGCATCATCCTATTTTCTAACCTGATATAAGCAGACAGTGAGCCAGCAATCACTGTCTGGTTAATTGTAAAGCATGACTTACCTGTTACTTTGTAATTCAGTGATGTCCCATTTACTGACACTTGTCATTTAGCTGAGACTTTTATCCAAAGCGACTTACAAAGGAGCACAAGACAGCAATTACAACAACTATAAGAGCAACAATAAATAAGTGCTATAGACAGTTCTCAGATATTCCAACACAGTGTAAGAAGCAGAATTTTTTTTTATAAAAGAAGTAGAAGTAGAGGTAGTGCCTGTGTGTTAGTTAAGGAAGTGAAGACGAAATAGTTGAGTTTCTAGTTGATTCTTGAAAACAGCTAATGAAAGTAAGAGTCCGGGAAAGTGATTTCTTCCCTCTTTGGGATGGAACCACAAGGCAACGATCATTAGCTGAACGCAAGTTTCTGGAGGGCACATAAGGGCGAAGAAGTGAGAGCAGGTAAGGAGGTGCGAATCCAGTAGTCACTTTGAATGCAAACATCAGAGCCTTGAATCTGATGTGAGCAGCTACTGGCAGCCAGTGCAACTAGATGAACAGTGGAGTGACTCTTTTAGGCTTGTTAAAGACCACTCTAGCTGCTGCGTTCTGAATCAACTTTAGGGGCTTCATAGTACAAGCCAGAAGCCCTGCGAGAAGAGCATTGCAGTAGTCCAGTCTGGAAATAACAAGAGCTTGAACAAGGAGTTGTGCTGCATGTTCCGATAGGAAGGGTCTGACATACCTCATGTTGTACAGAGCGAATCTACAGGAACGAGTGGTTCTAGAGATGTGGTCAGAGAAGCTCAGTTGATCGTCAATAATTACTCCAAGGCTTTTGACCGTCTTAGATGGAGTAATGGTTGCCCCATCAATCTGGATTGAGAAGTTGTGATGAAGATATGGGTTGAGTAAAACCGCAAGCATTTCTGTTTTAGCAATGTTGAGTTGAAGGTGATGGTCCTTCATCCAACACGATATGTCTGTCAGGCAGGCTGAGATGCGAGTCAGTACCGTGGGATCATCAGGGTGGAAAAAGAGGTAGAGCTGGGTGTCATCAGCATAGCAGTTATAGGAAAAGCCATGTTTCTGAATGACGGATCCTAGAGACGCCATGTAGATGGAGAAGAGAAGTGGTCCAAGAACTGAGCCCTGGGGCAACCCAGTGTCTAGATGTGGCAGGTTGGACACCTCTGCCTACCAAGACACCCTGAACGACCTGTCAGAGAGGTAAGAGTGCAGTACCTGTAACGCCTAGTGATTTGAGCATAGTTAGCAGGATCTGGTGGTTTACATTGTCAAAAGCTGCTGACAAATCCAACAGGATAAGAACTGATGATTTGGAGTCAGCTTTAGCCAGTCTGAGATCTTCAACAACTGAGAGCAGTGCATTCTCGGTCGAATGACCTTTCTTGAAGCCGGATTGGTTGTTATCAAAGAGGTTGTTCTGATTGAGAAAGGCAGAGACTTGACTGAACACAACTTTTTTCAGAATCTTGGCCATGAGTAGAAGCAGGGATACCAGTCTGTAGTTTTCAAGTAGTGCTGGATCTAGTTGGGTTTCTTTAACATTGGGGTTACCCTAGCCTGCTTAAATGTAGTAGGGAAAATACCAGTGTGAAGAGATGTTAATTATATGAGTAAGTGCTGGTGTGACTTCTGGAGAAATAGCTTGAAAGAGATGAGATGAAATGGGATTAAGGCAGCAGGTGGTAGGACGGCTAGATAGCATGAGTTTGGAGACCTCAGACTAAGAGAGCTAAGAAAAAGAAGTGTTTGTGGTGTTGCTGGCGTAATAAGTATGTCAGTTTGAGGTGTGGCGAATTGAGCACTGATTGTTGCAGTTTTGCTGAGAAAGAATGTAGCAAAGTCATTAGTAGTGAGTGTTGAAGATGGAGTTGAAGGAAAGAAGCATGAGATCATGCGGGAGTTAGAAGCATTGTTAATTGTGTGATGAAAATATGTCTTTTTAGCAGTAGTGACAACAGTCGAGAAGGAAAACAGAAGAGATTGGTAAGACATGAGGTGTGCAGTATTCTTTGTCTTGCGCCACATTCTCTCCGCACCCCTGAGTTTAGAGCGATGCTCACGGAGAACATCAGACAGCCATCAGGGACCTAGGGTGCAGAGGGAGTGGCATGGGCTGGCCTTGACGATAGTGGACATGCTGTATCCAGAAATGATGTCAGAGTGGAGCAGAGTGTGTTAGTAGTGTGTTATCAGACCTCTTATTAAAAAACCACAGCTTAATCCCAGGGAAATAGTAAACTACAGACCCATCTCAAATTTACATGTAATCTTAAAAATACTGGAAAAGGTGGTGTCTTCACAGATATGCTCTTTCCTGGAAAGAACTGTTATCTATGATAATTTCCAGTCAGGATTCAGGCCATATCATAGTTCAGAGACTACTCTCATCAGAGTTACTAATGATCTGCTTTTGTCAGCCAATCGTGGCTGCATCTCTCCTCTAGTATTAGCTGCAGCTTTGACACTATTGACCACAGCATTCTACTAAATAAGCTTGAAAACTGCGTTGGCATAAATGGAACTGCACTGGCATGGTTTAAATCATATTTATCTGACCGATTCCAGTTTGTTGCTGTGAATGAAAAGGTCTCGTACCGATCACAAGTCCAATATGGAGTACCGCAGGGCTCAGTTCTTGGGACCCTACTTTTTACCTTATACCTCTGGGAGCAATTATTAAGATACATGGAGTTAGTTTCCATTGTTATGCTGATGATACCCAGCTATACATTTCTTCTAGGCCCCACGAGACTCATAAAATCACTAAACTTACAGATTGCATAGTCGATATCAAAACTTGGATGACTAGAAACTTTTTACTTTTACATTCAGATAAAACAGAAGTTTTACTTATTGGAAAAAAACCCTCCACACAAAGCACCATAGAACACTGGATAGAACAATCTGGATGGATGCTCTATAATGCCTGCTTCATTAGCCAAAAATCTGGGTGTCATTTACAACTTGTGTCTGGGTGTCTACACAATACAACTTGTCCTTTGAAAGCCATATTTTCAATATTTGTAAAACTGCTAATTTAATTCATGCATTCATGACATCAAGACTCGATTATTGCAATGCCTTACTTGGTGGCTGCCCTGCAAGATTAATCCAAAAACTCCAGATGGTTCAGAATTCAGAAGCCAGAGATCTCACGAGAACGAACAGTATGACCATATAAGCCCAGTTTTGTCAACTCTACACTGGCTGCCTATCAAGCATTGTAAGCATTGATATATTGTATCCTGCTCATTACCTACAAGGCCCTGAATGGGTTAGCTCCTTTAAAAATTGCAGCTTTAACGTGCCAGAGGAGCACTTGCCCTCCTGGTCAAGCCTGGCTTCTCCCAGGGTTTTTTTTTTCTCCATCAATACCTCATTGGGGTTTTGGTTCCTTGCCACTGTCGTCCTGTTGGCTTGCTTGCTGGGTGTTACGGAGGAGGCTCCCGTGCCACCTTCTCCGCGACGCCAGAGGGAACCATCGCCAGAATATTGACCTACATCTGCACTACACTTCCCATGAGCCCTCGTGCTACTTCCTGTTTGGCACATGACCCTTATCAGCGGCCTATTTAAATGCCCAGATTTATGTACTCTTCGCGATGTCTTGTATTTCCTTCATGCATACATTTCAAAGCGTTCTTTCCCTGTTTGCTTACCCGGTTACATTTGGACTGTTTATTGGATTTACTAATTGTTTGCTGCCTGCCTTTCAGCCCGCTTTGGAATACGTTTTGGATTGTTTGCCGCCTGCCCTGGACTTTGCCTGTGTAACGTTTGTGATTGTTTGCCGCCTGCCTCGACCCTCACCTGGATTATGGCCTCTGATTTTGCCTTGCCTATTTTGTACCTGTTTGCTGGTGTTTTGCATCCCTGTGTCTATTGTTAACATGATTAAAACACTGCAGATGGATCCTCATGCTACAGCGTCTTCATTACAGAAGACATCGCCACAACACGATCCAGCAGCCGTTCAGCAACTGTTCTCTGAGCTGACTGCTCAAGCAAATCTGCTATCCCTACACCAGCACCAGCTCACTTGGCTAACGACACTTACCGAGGAGCTGGCACGAGCCTTAACATGTTCACAAAGCTAACATTTTCTGGTAATAGCATACTCACTTTGGCTCTCATAGATTCCGGGGCCACAGCTAATTTTTGCAACAAGGAATAATATCCCTCTAATTGCTTGTTCCCCTTCTTTAAATGTGGAGGCGCTAGATGGCCGACCTTTGGGCTTAGGTTGGGTGGAGCATCAAACGGAGGGTGTTCAGCTGCATATAGGTGTGCTCCACTCCGAGAAAATATGTTTTTATGCCATCTCCTCACCAACTTACACCATAGTTTTGGGTCTACCCTGGTTGCGCCTACATGAGTTCTTCATACGAAGGGCAAATCCTTCGCTGCGGTATGATTTGCCATAGTCATTGTTTGCAGAAAGTGAAACCGCTACAGTTATCAGTTGTAGATGATGATTTTCCGCCCGAGTTCCATGATAGTGTTCCTTTCGAGTATTCTGATCGGGCAGTCGTGTTTAGTAAAGCTAAGCCTCACAATTACCCCCTCATCGTGCCACCAATTGTGCAATTGACCTCAAGCCTGACACGTTACCCCTCAAGGGGTGAATATTTTCACTATCACAGCCAGAATCCGCAGCCATGCGGCAGTATATCGAGGAAGAACTCACCAGGGGCTTTATACGACAATTCCTCAATTTCGGCTGATTTTTTTGGTCAAGAACAAGGATGGTGGGCTTCGACCCTGTATCGATTATTGTAATTTAAACGATGTAACGATCAAATTTCGTTACCCGCTCCCACTCATCCCTGTCACTTTAGAATAGCTCCGCAAAGCAAAATAATTCACCAAACTTGATCTCAGACGCGCCTATAACCTTATCCGCATTCGGAAGGGGATGAGTCAAAGACAGAGTTTTCTACTACCTCCAGGCACTATGAATATTTGGTCATGCCTTTCGGTTTAGCAAATAGCCCTTCAGTATTTTAGTCGTTCATGAATGACATTTTTTGCGATATGCTTAAGAAGTGGGCCATAGTTTATATAGATGACATTTTAAACTATTCAGAGACCTTGGAGGAACATAGGAACCATGTTCGCTTAGTGTTGCAACTCCTTAAAGCCAATAACTTGTACGTTAAGGAAGGAAAATGTAAATTTTACCAAACCAGCACAACTTTCCTAGGGTACATTATCAGTCAGGAGGTAAGGGGGCCAATACACGAGAACAAGGTCCGAGCGGTCACAGAATAGCCACTCCCCAGAACGGTAAAAGAATTGCAGCGTTTTTTGGGTTTTGCAAATTTTTACTATAGATTTATATGAAATTTCAGCTCTGTAACCGCACCACTCACTTTACTGGTCAAACGTCGTTCTGGTCGTATCATTTGGAACGATTCAGCCACCAGGGCATTAACAGAACTAAAATCCAGTTTCACTTCGGCTCCTATACTCTGCCATCTGAATCCCAATCTAACCTTCGTTGTAGAGGTAGATGCCTCCAATCATGGGGTGGAAGCTGTGCTGTCCCAACGGCAGGGCTCTCCTCCCAAGATGTTCCCGTGTGCCTTTTTTCGCGCAAACTTTCATCCACGGAACAAAATTATGACGTGGGGAACTGGGAACTACTAGCCATCAAGTTAGCATTAGAGGAATGGCGTCATTGGCTTGAGGGGGCTGTTCACCCTTTTACAGTAATAACTGACCATAAGAATCTAGAATATATATGCACAGCAAAACATGAAGTCCCTAGCTCGGGCCACCCTGGATTTACAGCTACGATCCACCTCATTGAGAATCGCTATTGGTGGCCTACCATGGCTGGGGACACAATTAAGTACATTCAGAACTGCTTAGTCTGTCAAATGTCCAAGAACCCTAGACAACTACCCGCTGGGCTCTTACAGCCACTACCCACACCACAACGACCCTGGTCCCACATAGCGATAGACTTTATAACAGACCTACCTAATTTACAAGGGAATAATTCACAATTTTTACCATAGTTAACCGGTTCTTCAAGGCATGTCGTCTAATACCACTCCCTAAGCTCCCTTCCGCCTTCGAAACTGCCAAACTGTTATGTAATTATGTGTTCCGGTTCTGTGGTCTACCGGACGACATAGTCTAGTTAGGAGTTTGGGGGTGAATATAAGTTTGACCTCAGGTTATCATCCCCAATCTAATGGTCAGACCGAGCGCCTCAACCAAGAGATCATCAGGTTTCTCCGATCATACTGCCACCAAAGACAGTTGGACTGGAGCAGATTTTTAATGTGGGCAGAATATGCCCAAAATTCTCTCATGAAGCCAGCTACTGGATTGATCCCATTCAAATGTGTATTGGGGTTTCAACCACCTCTTTTTCCATGGTCGGGGGAACCTACAGTTACAGACCTGCCCCCAGTTACAGACCGGTTACGCTGCAGCGAGAAGGTATGGGAAAGAGCCCATACTCGCCTTCTTCATGTTCGCCGTCAGAGAGAGAACAGGCCAACTGACATTAGCGTCCGGGCTACAACTTTGCTGCTGGAGAGTGGGTCTGGCTCTCGACTAAGGATCTCCACCTTCGGTTGCCATGCAGGAAGCTTAGCCCGAGGTACGTGGGTCCTTTCCAAATTATTAGAATGATTACCCCTGTTTCTGCTCATTAAGAACTGCCTAATTATTTTCGTGTTTCTCCCACTTTCCATGTATCCTTATTAAAACCCGCTGGCGCCCCGGTTGGAGGTCCGGAGGGGGGTCTCCAGGAGCAGGCCCCCCCATCATAGTGGACGGCGAGGAGGCTTATCGGGTGAATCAACTCCTAGATTCCCGACGACAAGGAGGGAGAATCCAGTACCTCGTAGACTGGGAGGGGTACGGTCCAGAGGAGCGCTCATTGGCAAATGCCGGGGACATCTTAGACCCCACTCTCACTGAGGAATTCTATAGAGCGCATCCTGACAGTCCAGCCCCTTGACCTAGAGGTAGACCCCGCAGACACGTGCCTCCTCGCGTCAGGAGCTGCTTGCTCTTTTACGGAGGAGGCTCCCGCGTCACCTTCCCTGCGACACCAGAGGGAACCGTCGCCCGAATATTGACCTACTTCCGGACTACACCTACCATGAGCCCTCGCGCTACTTCCTGTTTGGCACGTGAACCTCATCTGCGGCCTATTTAAATGCCCAGATTTTTCCTCATGCTACAGCGTTTTCATTACACTGGGAGACTGCTGACGTCTAACTTAGCCTTGTAAATTGTAAACGTCTAATATTTTATTGTATATATTTTATGTGTGTATGTATGTATGCTACTTTTGCATGTTGTGTAGTTCATGGTACTATTGCAAATCCCTTATACCCCTGTCCCATAAGATGTTGTCTATTATATGTCATCCCTATGTACGCTGGAACACATATCTTAACAATTTTGTGGTTTTATCGGTTCAGTCAACCCTTTATTCGTAAACATACTATAAACCTAGTATACCTAATTAGTCTTTTACATCCCACACATATTATTTGCAATAATACCATTAACATGTCCGACATTTGTTCTGTGTTTTTATTGTTATTCTTTGTTTTTCTATGTAAAGCTGCTTTGAAGCAATGTAACATTGTAAAAACCACTATATACATAAAAATCAAGTGAGGTGAGTTTGTCAGTTGGAGGGAGTGCAGATGAAACCCTAGCGGATAGTTTAGTGGGTCAGAGTGATCATAGGTTTCTGCAAAAGGAGACCTGTGGTGGAGTGTGTGGTGGTCCCATGTCCCATGTTCCCTCGTCAGTTCCTCCTGGTTCCAAGTCTCCTCTGTGTCTGTTGTCTTTTTTAAGTTACCTCATTGTCACTGCTTATTTTACAGTTAATTTACTTCACCAAACATTCCCTCAATAATGTTCACCTGTTGTCCGAGTCTACTTGCCGTAACAGATATGTACTGCATGAGTTGCAATGACATAAGACAAGTGTCAAGGTGAATTGTTGTGAATCCGGCAGACCTGGCTAGTGCTGCATAACTTTATAAGCTGCTAGGTGTTTCCCTGGCTAAAAAGATCTGTTCTGATGAAAGTGTTCTGATGTAATCCAAAGTGAAAAGGAAAAATGAAGGGTGTGACTTGTTTTTTTTCACCTGTAAGTCAATAATAAACCCTGAAATGTTTCAGAAAATATAGGAAGAGTGCATTTTGATTTCATTGTGACTTCACGAAAAAGGGTTAAATCTATTTGTATCTAATACCAGAAGTATATACTCCGCTGCACAATATTATTGAGATATTTTGTTTTAAATAACAAGGTTGTTGGCAATAATCTGCCTATTTATCAGTTTTCCACTCACATGGGAAAATGTAAAAATGTCTCATTAAATCTCATTAATTTCATATCAACTGCATTAATCTCATCTGACATCATCTAAAACTCATCTGAGTACAAATAGCCCATAACAATCTAAGCCAGCCTCCAGTAAGGACCCTGAGCAGGTTTTAAAATGGGTCATATCACAGAACAAAGTTTACTCCTCAGACTTGGCCTGAAGAAAGCAGACTGATTGTTTTGAGTAGTAGATTTCTAAAAGTTTGTGATTTTTATCGGGCTTTATACATACCCATTACACAGTGCTGGCCATGTTTGTCTCAACATGCAAAGTCTCTCATGCCTACTCTAGGGTTCCTGAAATTAAAAATCCTTTTTTCCATATGGAGGAATTAATTTCTAGACAACGTATAAAACCTATAAAGACAGACCTACTGTGAGCTCTGTCTATGCTTCTGTTGAATCCATCATTCTGTAAACTACATAATTCAGTTCAATTTGATTTCTATAGTACTTTGTCCATTTTTTTCCAGTTATCTTTAAAGGTTACTGTAACTTAACTGTAATTAACACTTAAACTGCATTTTTTGGGTTCTGTGTAGAATTGTATCAGATGACTTTTATTTCTGTTTTTTGTGTTGTTCCAATGCAAACAAAAAAAATAACATGTAAGTACCAAAACATTTGCAACTGCAACAATTTTTTAAGAGAAGGGCTGCATTTTCAGACAGAATTGCAAGGGTGCAGATATTTTTTACCTTGACTGTGTATATATATATATATATATATATATATATATGTATATATGTATATATTTATGTGTGTGTATATATATATATATATATATATATATGTGTGTGTGCCACACCCTGTCTTGGACCTTGGAAATTGTAAACACAGGTTTTCTTTAAATGAGGAAAAAATAATTGCTTCCCTGAAAGTTATCAAGCTAAAATCAAAACCAAGGTGTATAATACTTTTGAAATTGCAAAATTAAATTATATGTAATATTATACTGTATAATGTGAAACATAAAGGACACATAAGACACCACTATATATAGAAGGTGGAGGGAGTGTATAATTTCTCAGGGCTGTTTTGCAGTCTTATGACTTGACAGCCACAGTAATTGAGGAAGAGCATGAGTGTTAAAGAGAACAACATCTGTGATTTGGTTGCATGATTTGGCACTAGCTGGACGTCACCATTGGCACAATTACCATATGACACCAATGCAAGTGTTATGACATGTTATACAATTTACATAACACATGCTTAACAACTAACAACACTGTCTGAAATCCTTTAGAAAATCTGAAAAACAAAAAAGACAATACAATAACACAATTTGGTTTCCAAAACGATTTTACCAATGACTTTCATTTGGAACTAACAAACGTTGCACGTTATATTATACACAGATAAAAGAGTTTTGTGTATTAACATTTACCAGTTAAAAGTTTGTTATTTACTTGTATATTTTCAACCACATAATGTGACGTGCTAATAACCCCCCCCCCCCCTTCCAGGACAGCAGAACATCACCATTATCAGTACTGAAACGAGCAGACACAGAATGTGCCCTTCCTGAAGACCACATGAAGTTTACCAACATGTCTTTATGATAGTAGTTTGATTTTGACTAGGAAGCCGACAACACATGAGGCGGTGCCGGTCAAGAATGCAAGTTTGCGGACTCAACATTACGCCGTTCATTAGTGCGTAGCCGATAGAAGGGTAAAGCTTACTTGGTTTCTGTGTTCCCCAAACCTGCGTGTTCATTGTAGAAATGCCTCGTAAAAGTCCTGTGTAAACAGAACATGTGCACTGGATTTAAACTTTGGTGGAAATCATACGTTTACAAAGTTTAATTATCTCAGTTGGAATATTAAGTTTGTGCTGGGTTGAAAGAACACTTCGAACGGACCGAATGAGGCATGAATTACTGGAACTTAAACGACTCGTCACGGCATTATTTCGGCATTATGCACATGGATCACAGCGCGCAACCCTCGTACAACACTGAAATGAACATCACGCTCAACAACACCATAACGCCGGGAGACATAAACGCCACAGGCATCGCGCAAATAATGATCCCCCAGGAGCTGTTTCTCGTGCTCGGCCTCATCAGTTTGGTGGAAAACATTTTAGTGGTATTTGCCATCATCAAGAACAGGAACCTCCATTCGCCCATGTATTATTTCATCTGTTGTTTGGCGGTATCGGACATGCTGGTGAGTGTCAGTAACGTGGTGGAGACGCTTTTTATGTTATTGACGGAACAAGGACTGCTGCTGGTCACGGCGAACATGCTCCAGCACCTGGACAACGTGATTGATATAATGATCTGCAGTTCGGTCGTTTCCTCGTTGTCGTTCCTGTGCATCATCGCGGCGGACCGATACATCACTATCTTTTACGCGCTTAGGTACCACAGCATCATGACCACGCAGCGCGCCGTGGCCATCATCGCGGTGGTTTGGCTAACAAGTATCACGTCCAGCTCATTATTTATCGTGTACCACACAGACAACGCGGTTATCGCCTGTCTTGTGACGTTTTTTGGCGTGACGTTGGTGTTTACGGCTGTTCTGTACCTGCACATGTTCGTCCTGGCGCACGTTCACTCTAGACGCATCATGGCTCTCTATAAGAGCAGCCAGGCCACCAGCATGAAGGGCGCAATCACCCTGACCATCCTGCTTGGCGTTTTTATCATCTGCTGGGGGCCGTTCTTCCTCCATCTCATCCTTATCCTCATTTGTCCCACAAACCCTTACTGCAAGTGTTACTTCAGCCACTTTAACCTGTTTCTAATCCTTATCATATGCAACTCGCTTATAGACCCTCTCATTTACGCATACCGCAGTCACGAGCTGCGCAAGACGTTGAAAGAAATCGTGTTCTGCTCGTGGTGGTTTGTAATGTAAGATACTTTCTCATGTGATCAAAAGAGAACTTGAACTGACATTGCGTTAAATACAGTTAGCAAAAAAAAAAAAAATACAAAATATGGCAGCAAGTAGCTATGATCGGGTTTCTAGCGGTTTGAAGTGCAAAACTACAGCCTTCATCTTAAATGATATGGTTGATCTTTAAAAAACTGCTGTTATCTCCTCTTTCATTAAACATATTTATTAAACTTAGCATGTTACCTCAGAATGTTCTGACATCTATATAAAATATTTCAATCCAATTACAGCAGACATGTTTTAAAGTACTTGTAACTTGAACTTCCATATACACAAAATACAGGCATTATTAGTTACCATACAGATGTTATCATGGTTCAGGCACTTAAGGACTGTTAAATGCATGATGTTGCACCTGTATGTAAGCACCTAAAACAGATGAAAATGACACATTTCACTAAATTCAGGCAATTTCTCATAGAAATACAGCATTTTTTAACATTTTTAACTGCTGTAGCACCATCTATAAATTACAACATGCATGAGCTTAACTAGTTTTGTGGTCTTCTGTTGTTTAATTAAGAAAATATAGAGTAATTAGTACACTTGGCTATGCCCCATTTCTGAAACGACTCTGTTAAAGCTTTACAAATAAGAAAGGTCAACTTTCTCACAACTGATCATTTTTGACATAGTGAGTCCAGAGAATTGTACTGCACTGGTTTTATTGTGGTTGAGTGCAAAACTTAGGACTAGTTCGCAAAAATAGTTTTGTTTTCAAATAACCTCAAATATTTAAAGACTGGTTTGATTGCCAGCAGTGGTTGTAAAGGCAATGTTGCTTACGATTAGGAGTTCTAAAATATGATATCAATATTTTGTCTGTTTGTCAACCTTTGCATGATATGCAATTGTTAACCCACCCAAAAAACAAGATAGTGCCCCCTGGTGGACAATTTCTTTTAAAATTCTTACAGACTATTGGAGTCATGAGTCAAACATGCCCACTGAGTTTCGATCTGATCGGCCTTCGTTAACCTTGCCTCAAAATTCATTGGTCGATGGTGGCCATGTTTTTCAAGCTAATCAAATGTCCTTATATACAATCATGACACCTTAGACAAAAAACACAGCATGTCAAATTTCAAGTCGACTAACTTTGTATTAGTTATAGTCATTTTTGTGTACCATGTAGATATGTGTACCATGTTTGGTAAACATATCTCATTCCCTTCCCAAGTTATAGCCCCGTAAACAAAAAGTGGCCCGGCCCGCTTCGAGTTTTTTGGCATCCTGTCATGCAGGTGAATAAAAATTTGAACTTCAGTGAAGTTCTGATCGGAAAAATTCGAAATGGCAGGAAAATTTTATGGCAGAAATGATATCGTATAAGGCACTTGTTGATCCAACAAATGGTGGAGTTATGAGCACTAACACGTTTGTTATCGTTGTGGCGCCCCCTATTGGCCAACCAGGGTCATCATTTGTCAACCTCTCCCCAAATTGAAACCTACCATCTGGCTAGGTTTCAAATCTCTAGAATTTACAGTTTGCTCTGCATGATCAGTTTTACGGCAGAATAATAATAATAATCTTTAAAAAAACAATAGGGTTTTAGCACTTTATGTTTGAACCCTTAAAAAAAGACAGAACATAAGAGACCAGTGATAATCATCTACTGAAATTTTCTACAAATATAAATACCTATTTTTTTAAAGAAAGCCATTACTATTGAGTGTGTTGTGTGAGTGTGCTGGGGCTACCATTGTGGTGATGACTGTAGTAAGCAAATATCATTTACTGTAGAGTGACCAGGACTGGTCAAATAACCAGAAGCTTTGGAAGCAATATAATTCTGAAATGTACCTTGCTGAGTTTGTTAAACTTACAAAAAACAAATACATTTGTATTTATAAACCATATGTATTCAATATGTGTTAAGAACTAATTTTAGTAATTTAACTACATTAACATCTAAACCTACCCCTGGGCATGTTAGACTGCTTATTGTGTGATGCTTTGAATTCAATGCTGTATGTGAATCTGTATCTGTACCTGATCTGTATCTGTAACTAAAGCTCTGTTATAATCAAACTGATCATATCATCTGATTTACTTATATACTTAAACTGGTTTATAAAGCAGTTCTATTTAGTTTACTGTTTCTGTTGTTTATTATGAGTCTGATTTACTTTTTAAGAGATGTGGGAATCTGTTAGATACCCTCTTCTTTCTATTCAGTCTGATTAAAGCTCATCAAAAAAAAAACATGTCATAAGTCTGAGATGCTGCTGTGGGCAAGAGATCTGCTAAAATACTTAATGAGGCCTCTAAATCTTCTAAAAACACATTCCCCTTTTTAATGTTTAAGGACATTAAAGGAGAATAGTTGCCTATTCTCCTGAAAAACCTTTCTAAATCATTACTAAACAATGTGCCAAATCACAGACAGACTGGTGTTGTACTAGTGCTTGAGGACATACTTTGTTAGCAAAAGGTTGTACTCAGTTTAAATTGATCAGACAAATTGTCAATTATCTGTCAATCAGATGATCAGACAAAATAAATTGACATATTTGTAATAAATGTCTTAAACCTGCCATATTTCGCTGGTGTCAGTTATTCTAGTCTAACACATTAAGTTCTGATTTTTCAAGTTAAACAATATTATAACAAAATATGTTCTCAGACCAAAGCCACGGCATAAACTAAGCCTTGGATTTGAGTGAACAAGAGGCTTTATTTGTCTAATCGGGACTTATAAAATGAGAAGTACAAAATAAAACAGCTTTTGGTGTAGTAAGACAGTTATTTAGTTGTTTTTTGTTGTTGTTCAGCAGAAATGTTGCATGAGGAGAAGCAGGTAAAAAACAATCCACATGGTGAATATCCAGTTATCTCCATCATACTTCATAGAAATGCTCTTCTTTATTGAAGATTCTGAAAAAATCTGTGAGCAGAAAATTATATTTTAAGAGTGTTAGAAGTATCTAATCAAATTCATATATGATTTTAACAAACACATTTATTTGGGGAATTAAGAAACATCACAAAATATTTATTTTCAAAGCACAAAGAAATAGTTCACCCAAACTAAAAAAACCATTGACTTAGACATATACCCTGAAGGACACTGGCCCTTCAGGAGCAGGATTGGGCACCCCTGTTCTAGACTGATAGACTCAGTTACCTTTCATGTTCATTGAATGGAATGGTGCTGTGTTGTTGTTTTTTTATTTGAAATGTTCACTCATTTTCCAAGAAAGAAAAAATAGCACACAGACAGGAAACAACATATAGGTGAGTAAATTATGATAGAAAGTTTGTGGTTGATTTGTCCTGTTAAAACCTACAAACTATTAAGGGAGAAAACCTCAACAAAATATATCTTCTCTCCCAATCTTAAATTTTAGTCTTTACATATACCACTACTTTGAAAGTAATGCAAATGAAGTCAACAGCTGAATAGTTGATAAATGGGTTAACATGTTTATTTGTGTACAAAGTCTGTAGCTCATTCAGCCGACTCCAGTGCTAAACAGTCTTATCAGAATCATATGACTTCTTTGGCTATGGAATGCCATAATGAAAAAAGTGCTTAATTAGGATGTGCATTAGAGTCATTTCTTTCTCTTTGCTGCATACTGAGGACTGGAGGAGAATACAATTAGATTTAGCTTTCTTAGACTATACACAAATAGCCTACCAAATTAAATGACTTTATATTAATACAGTAATAACAGTAATAATATTACACTTACGATCCAAAAAATGCCTTGTAAGTCAGCAACGCAGCAAGCTACCATGAAAGATGGAGATGTTTACATTCTGTTGCGAACACAGATGACAGAAGACCCAAATGCGATTAACACAGTTTATTGATATAATGAATTATGATGAGATAGATGCAGGAAGGACTCGCTCGCCGGGACGCCACAGACCACCGCCAAGGATCACCAGGCTGTCGGATGGAAGACAGGAGAAGTTCAAACCAGCAGACTGTAACAGCGAAACTCCACCCAAGGAAATGACCAGAACACCTTCGCTGGAGACACCAGGAGTCCAGCTGAGATACCGCAACTGGAGACTGGTAAGTAGCAGCACACCCAGGGTGGTTAGTGGGTCGTGGGAAGCATGGAGATGAGCTGACTGGTAGGCAGCGGAGAGCCGGTAAGGAGGACAAGGCAGTGTTGGCGAGCAGACAGGTCGGGAACGAACGGAGATCACCAGACCAGAGGGAGACGGGAGAGCAGGCAGCACGAGCAGTGGCAGACTCCAGGACGGAGGACAGCAGGCAGTGGAAAATGGGATCTGGGGAAAACACAAAGGCACAAGACAACAGGCAGCTGGAGCTTAACACACAAGACGGGACAAACATTAACTAAGCTAAACGCCAGTTTAAAGCACGGTAAACAGCGGAATGAAGAACAGGAAGCTGGCGCGACTAGACTATGACTAATGACTAAATGAAACACAGACTTTAAACTAAACTACCAGCTAAGCTAAGCTAAAGAGCTAGTAGCAACAACAACAGACTTTGGTCAGGGAACGGCTATGAAGCTCGACGATCTGACAAAGACAGCACACAGCGGGGAAAACTATAAAGGGAAGACAATCAATCTGAAACAGGTGAGTGTGATTACAATGACAAGACACAGCCGATTGTGATAACAAGAGGGAGGGGTGACGCGGACACCGGCGCATGGCAAGCTGTCAAAACGCTGTGTGCTCCGACAAAAAAACAATACAAACCCGGTTGATCAGGCCGGAGTCCTGACACATTTAGCTGTTATAAATATTGTAATTGCTTTGATTTCTTTGGGAGTAAAAGTGACAGGAACATTGTTGTAAAACGTAAACTGTGTAAGTAGTAAATATCCTACACTTTCTGCCAAACTGTCAATCAAAACAAGAAAGTGATTTATTACCCCCTCCCTCCCCTGTTTATATGTCAGGTTATCAATCAAAAGTTTGCACATGTCTGGATGTGTCTGGTGCCATATGAAACTGGCCTCCCTTTCCCCTCCCTGACCTCCTTTCCTGATTTGTTCCTTATGTTCTCTCAAGCGCATGGCAAGCAGTCAGGTATGAAAGTTTAGATAGGGAGATAAATGTTTGCGATGCATGTGTGTGTGTGTGTGTGTGTGTTGACACTGTTGAGTAAAAACTATTGGTGTCTCACAACATGTGTCAGGAGCAACTCATCGCCGTAATCTTACTTTAGATTTGATCCTGTCTTATGGTATTAATGGTGATGACATCAATATTCTGCAGCAGAGCGAAGACATTTCAGATCATTATCTGGTGTCCTGTAAAATACATTTACCTAGGGCAGGAAAGTCACCTACTCGCTATAAATGCAGAAGAACAATAATTCTACTACTAAAGATTCTTTTATTAAAAACCTTGATCCCAGTGAACTAGTAAACTACAGACCCATCTCAAATTTACCTTTTATCTCAAAAATACTGGAAAAGGTGGTGTCTTCACGGATATGCTCTTTCCTGGAAAGAAATATTATCTATGGGAATTTCGAGTCAGGATTACATCACAGTACAGAGACTGCTTAGAGTTACTAATGATCTGCTTTTGTCAACCGATCGTTGCTGCATTTCTCTTCTAGTATTACTAGTATTATCTGATTTCAGTTTGTTGCTGTGAATGAAAAGGTCTCGTACCGATCACAAGTCCAATATGGAGTACCACAGGGCTCAGTTCTTGGAACCCTATTTTTCACCTTATACATGCTACCTCTGGGAGCAATTATTAAGAGCCATGGAGTTAATTTCCATTGTTATGCTAATGATACTCAGCTATACATTTCTTCTAGGCCCAACGAGACTCATAAATTCACTAAACTAACATAGTCGTTATCAAAACTTGGATGACTAGCAAATTTCTACTATTAAATTCAGATAAAACAGAAGTTTTACCTTTTTGGACAAAAACCCTCCACACGGAGCAACATAGAACACTGCCTTACTCTGGATGGATGCTTCATTAGCCAAAAATCTGGGTGTAATTTTTGATAACAATTTGTCCTTTGAAAGCCAAATTTCCAATATTTGTAAAACAGAGAAATTAATTAATGCATTCATGACATCAAGACTCGATTATTGCAATGCCCTACTTGGTGGCTGCCCTGCAAGATTAATCCCAAAACTCCAGATGTTTCAGAATGCAGCAGCCAGACTTCTCACGAGAACGAACAAATATGACCATATAAGCCCAGTTTCCAACTCTACACTGGCTGCCTATCAAGCATCATAAAAATTTTAAAATCATGATTATTACCTACAAGGCCCTGTTAGCTCCTCAACACATAAGCGAGCTCCTCTCCTATTATAATCCTTCGCGCTCACTGCGATCTGAAAATTCTGGCCAACTATTAGTACCCAGAATTTCAAAAACAAGTGCTGGTGGTAGATCCTTCTCGTATTTGGCACCCAAACTTTGGAATAGTCTTCCCAGTGTTGCCTAGGAGGCAGATTCACTCTGTCATTTTAAATCTAGACTAAAGACCCTCCTGTTTAATCTTGCCTACACATAGTCATATGGATTTATTACTCAAATCCCCTAAGGGATTATTAGGCTGCATTAATTAGTTAAACCGGAACCGGGAACACTTTCCACAAGAACAGATGTTCCTCCACACTCCACACTAAATCTGTCTGTCTTTCATTCCCCAAGGTCCTGTAGTCAGGTGGATCCAAACTCTGAGACAAGATGGTGGGGGACTGGAAGAAATGACCCTGAGACAGATCATCAGATTTGATTGACTTATCAAAACCTATCGTTATTTACATGACAGCTTTTAGCTTTATTTTGTTTCCTGCTTAGTCATAGCAGTGTGATGTTATGGCTGCAATTAGTAACATTATGCCTCACCACTTTTTGCTGACACGATTTCTCAGTGCCGACATATTATCAAATATAATTGTAACTATCAGTTTTCCATCAATAATTAACTATAAATCATCAAAATCAACTTTGTTCATATCTAAAACAGTTACAAATTGCAGCCTTAATGTGCCAGAGGAGAACTGGCCCTCCTGGTCGAGCCTGGCTTCTCCCAAGGTTTATTTCTAAATTTATACATAATTGAAGTTTTGGTTCCGGTTTTCGGTTGCCACTGTCGCCCTTGGCGTGCTTGCTGGGAGACTGCTTACGTCTAACTTAGCCTAGGACTTTGTAAATTGTAAACGTCTAATATTTTATTGTATATATTTTATGTATGTATGTATGCTACTTTTGCATGTTGTGTAGTTCATGGTACTATTGCAAATCCAGTGTTTCCCACACATAGACGAATCTGTGGCGGTGCGCCACAGATTAAATTCCGACCGCCACAGATTCAACACCGACCAAAAAAAAAAAAAATCAATACC
>JAZGTJ010008293.1:5554-21243 GCA_036877575.1 Botia almorhae
TGAATGAGTTGAGTGGCTGCTGGGACAGAGACCTCCGATTCCTGACCAGGGAGCAGAAGAGGGGGGAAACCAAACTGACATTCGAAGGGGGACATACCCAAAGTGATGATGCCCTCTTTTGGCCCGGAGGATGAGTCACTCGCCGACCACAAGGGATATGCAGACCTGGGCACCGCCTGCTGGTGGGGAGACCAACAGCTGTCTGCCAATGAAGCCTTACAGATTCTGTACATTTGCTTCAAGCTGGTTATGTTTTGTTATGGGCTCTTAGAACTAATGTATTAGATATTTATACGGTATTAGATATTTATACGTTGGCATTTGATTGGTGGCAAGGAATTGTTGTCATCATCATAATCCCAGTGAGCAATCCACAGGCAACAGGAAAAAGCAACAAGGAAAAGGAAACTTTGTGAGGAACCCACAATATTCTCCTGCAATACACCCATGAATTTGTTACAAATCCGTAAATTTTTTAATATTAGTTGTTTATACTTGTAAGTATTATCTAAATCATCATTTAGGGATTGTGGATAATGAAAATCTTTCTGGTGGACCTTATACAAGAAATATACTCTGATGTAAGATTTTAAGTTCCTTGATTACGGCAGTAAAAAATCGCTATACCATGATCAAATGGAATACATCTTCATGGAAAGTAATAGTACAACTTTCACCATAAAGACTCTTTCATTCTTTAACTAAACTAATTAGTCACTACACTATAATCGCTTTATATTACAGGTGATCACATCAAATACTGTAAAAGCACTTGTTTAGCATTTGGCATGTAAATGTTGGCCCATTTCCTTTTGTTCCATTATGCCTGTTCAATATTATAAGGCTTACAGGCCCTTCAATATTATAGGGCTTACAGGCCCCACTAAATTAACATCCTGTTTTAACTGGATGTTAAAACAGGACATCTGGTCACCATAATTACCGGTGCTTGTATCAAGACAAGGCTTTCATCCAATATAGCTTCTTGATTCCATAGCCTCAGGTCTGTTCTGAAGTTCCATTTGCATTTAAACATACATTCAAACGTACTTCAAAATACTCACAGGCACTTCAGGAAAACAGCAGGCACACAAGAAATCATACTGTACATTGTTACATTGAAACATGAACCAATTAAATTAGCATTAGCATTAGCTACCATGACATCTTAATGATTATTTATCACACTTCTTGTTGCCCTTTTGACCCCACTTTTTACTAGAGCGGCGACGGCAGTGCAAACTCCAGCCGTTCCGTCGTCTGTTTGGGAAGAAGAAAAGGAGGGAGGCAGAACGTGGGTTCGAGGGTTTTGAACTTAAACCTAGCCATTCCACTGATGATGTTTGCAATGGGGTGGTCTCAGATAACCAAGAGAACAATCCGTATCTAAGGTAAAACTCTGATGTCTTTGTTATGACCAGTTTACTTGGTGAGTGTCTGTTGTGTGTAATCTATGCAAAATAGAACTGTTTTATTTTACTTCATGAAGTATGAGCCATTTGCAATCTGATTAATAATTAATTATTGAGCATAGAGTATTGTAAAACTCTTTGAAACTGTTATTAGGGAAGTTAAACATTGTTTATGATAAGAAGAAATTAGGCAGTGAAGGTCTTAAAATAATGAATGAATTATTTCTTGTCTTGGGTATTGTCAAATGGAGAAGCACAAGTTGAGTTGATAAATTGTTAATTGAAATGCTTGCATTTAAAAGTGCTTATGTCTGTATCCACAGGGAGTTAAACACCCTGGCGTCTCGAGCTTTATCACATGAGAGTGTATTTATTCCTGAGGACTCAGAGAAGGCATATCCAGGCCAGACAATGTCCCAGGAGAACGTTTCAGACAAAGTCAGGAACATTCAGGTAAGACTGCACTCAGACAGTGTAACTAAAGCTATACTTGGTCATACATTTGTGTGTACACCATTAAGCCTTACACCAAATTTTGATGACGATATTTTGACGTTAAAGCTGCTATCTGTAACTTTTGCCTCTCTATTGCCATCTCAGTTTGAAACATGGAATTGCAGATTACTTTACATACTTTTCTTTATGAACATTAAAGTCAAAGGAGCTAAACTAACATTACCTCTGAATCCAAGCTCAAATTAGAAATCATTATTATAAACTCACCATTGCAAATTATGGTAAGGAGATCATTTTGAACAATGACCAGTCATGTACTTGCCTAATAACCGTTTTTTACTGCTTATTTTTCACCAAAAAAGTTATGAATTGCAGACCACAGTGGTGAACCATTTTTTTGTTATAACTGCACCCTACATAAAAAAAGAATTTATCTAGATTTATATTTATATTTATCAAAATTTAGGTTGGTATATTTAAGGCTTATTGTTTTCTTTTCTTTTTTAAATTAAAGCAAAAGGTTTAGTACTTTACTCTTTGCTTTACTTTTAGCGTACTTTACTCTGTACTCTCTATTTTGGTGACAGAAACAAATAGGACATAATATCAAGTTTGGTCAGAGACCCACCTCACTTAGAAAGAGTGAGGGGGATGAAGGTAGCTCAGATGAGGAGGAGGTACCACAGAGTCCACTGAGGGTTCTGGCTCAAGTGGAGAGTGAACCCTCAGAGGCCGAAGCTAATGAAAAGGTAAATTTTGAATATTACATACTCTTTACATAGTGAAATAGTTCTGCTCTTATTTTTAGTTGAAATATACAACAATACAATCATCTATATATAAATATGTATTTGGCAGAGGCTCTTTTTACATTATAACAGTAAGTGCAGTTTCTGGGAATTTAACAAATGACATTGGCAATACTAGCACCAACTTAAAGGTACAGTAAGCGATTTCTGGTGAATACTGTTGATATTTAAAAACACTGATACAAACACGCCCCTAAGCCAAAAGGATCTCAACACTATTTTGATAGCTCCACCCAACATGTTTCTTTATCATAGCTGAAGCAAATAAAATAATACAAAAGGAACTAACAAGCAAAGATGACAAAACAAGCATATTCAAGCAAAAGACAGCATATTTTAGTTACCCAACTAGACATTACCTAACTATATATTCCACCACCATTTTCCACTATTTATTTTCTGCCATCGCTCTTTTGTTTTTCAAAAACCACTTACTGCACTTTTAACTACAGGAAACTTGTAATTTATTGTTTGATTAACTGATTCTATAGGTATACAACTACTACAGCTTAAGATTTCTGTTTTCACTGCTACAGCCTCAATTATTTGTGTTTTGTTTTTATAATTAGGCTGTCAGCCATGACATGGCCCAATACAGAACTCCAATCAAATCCCCTCGTACTAAGCGCCCACCTCCCCTAGGTACAATTGAGTCTATCAATCTAGACGCTGTCCCTCAGTATGTCCCATGCTTGGACAACACCGCTGCCAAACACAAACTGTCAGTCAAACCCAAAAACCAGAGGGTGTCTCGCAAACACCGAAGGTTCACACAGGTAAATGGGAAGGTGATCTTCATGGTGCAGTGACTATTTGGATGGCATATGAATTTTGTTTGAAGGAAATAACTTATTTTACTGTGTATTTTCATATAATTCAGGATTTTCATGAAGTGGATCTCTCTGTAATGCAGGAAGCAGCAGAAAAACATGAAGAGGTATTTGATTTGTCAAAAGAAGACATTATCCATAGGAATAAAGAAGATTATGAGCCCAGTGAGAAGTCCATCAGAAAGCGACTTCAACAAGAGGAGCTGGAATGCATTGAGATTCAGAAATGGGAACAAGAGGAAGAGAGAAAGAAGGAGGAACAAAGGAGAAGAATTGAGGAGCAGAGACTAGAGGAAGAAAAATTCTGCAGACAAAAACTAATGCAAAAGGAGGAAATGGAGAGAAAGCAACGAGAGAAAGAGGAGAAGAAAGCAAGGGAAGAGGAAGAAAAGAGGAAAGAAGAAGAACAGCTAAGATTTAGACAGGAGGAAGAAAGAAAGAGGCAAGAGGACGAGGAGGAAAGGATAAGGAAAGAGGAGGAAAAAAGAAGAGCAGAAGAGGAGAGAAGACAGCAGAAACTCAGGGAAGAGCAACTTCGACTAGAAAGGGAAAGAAAAAGGGAGCAGGAGGAGAAAAGGAGAAAGGAGGAGGTAGCGGAAAAACGAAGGATTCAGGAGTTAGAGGAAAAACGACAGAGAGAAAAAGAGCAACAACTTCTTGAAGAAGAACGAAGTCGACAGAAGAAGGAGGCTGAAGAAGAGAAAAAAAGGGAGGAGGAGGAAAGAAAGAAGCGACAGCAAGAAGAGAAAGCAGCTGAGGAGCAGACAAAGGCCACTGAACCAGAGTGGAAAAGAAAGGCAGAAGAACTGCGATGGAGAGAGATGGAGGAGAGACAAAGACCCTTCACTTTTAAAGTGTCCTCAGGCGAGAAACAGATACTCTTCCAGAAGGTCAACCTCACCCCTGTTACTCCAGCAACTGGCCAACAGGGTGAGACAACAGCTGAAACCAGGGAGGGAGCCAAAGCTTCTTCACCAGGATTCACTGAATCACCAACTCTGTCTTCATCTCTTTATGTCCCTCATACTGCTATTCTTGTGACAGGAGCCCAGCTTTGTGGAACTGCAGTCAATCTCGATCAAATCAAGGATACAGCCTGCAAATCCCTTTTTGGTCTGTCTGAAGAAAGGAAAGCCATTGGCACTCCACCAAACAAGAGCAAAACATCTCCAGATCGTAAATCTGGAAGAACCAAATCTTTATATGAGTCTTCCTTATCTGCAGACCAATCAAATGCTGCTGTACTAGCAGAATGGGCAAGTATCCGATCCAAAATTTTAAAAGGTGCTGAAGAGGGAAAATATCCTGAATGCTCAGATCAGAGTTGTGAGCAATCCCAGAGCAGACCAGTAAGTGAGGATCTAAACACCGTGCCATTCTCTCACACCAACCTCAGGAAAACAATGTCAGCCAGTGCTAGGTTTTCCATTACCCCAGCTAGAAAGAAATTTGCTGATTCTAACAGGAACTCAGAGGTTTTCAGTCAGGAAGAAATGCAAAGTAGTACAACTGAATCAGCATCTACAGAAACTTCCTCTGTCCAAAAAGCTGAGTTGCCTTGTACCAAGATCCAGAGCAAAGGAAGCAAGGTCGTCCGCATAGCAGATAGTTCTGAAGAATGCATGTTTGCCAAAGATCTCCCCTCATTTCTTGTTCCCAGTCCCCCACATGAATCTCCCAAATCACACGGATCTGGGATTGGATTTCCAAGTCAGGCAGAATCAGAAGACTCCGATGCAAAGGACGAAGGGGTTCAAAAGGATCAGAGTGGTGATGAGCGGCCCCCACCTTTTGGAATCAGGTTGAGAAGAACCAACTACTCTCTTCGCTTCCATAATGAACAATCTGCAGAGAAGAAAAAGAAAAGATACAGTGCAGGTGACAGTTTTGAAGGGGTTCCAGTGCCTCTGACATCCATTGACCAAGACTCTGACACTTCTACACTTTCTGAAAAGTCAAGCCCTGCTTCTCCACACCAAGAGATTGCTGGATTCAGAACCACTGCAGCATCCAGTAAAGAATCACGTATCATGTTAGGTAGAAATACTCTTCCTTCACGCAATGAAGGTAATAACATTGCCCCCAAGCCTCCACTTTACCAAAAGCCAGCTACCTCCCCCAAACCCTCAGAAGGTGTCACACCTTCACCCTTTCCTTTCCCAAAACCTGGCACTTCAGGGGATATGATTTCCCAAACATCACTGGAAGCAGAACAAGTGACTGCTGAGCAGAGCAATGACCGTAAGGAAGATATTTCAGCAACTGTATCATCCCAGAGAAATGGACAAGGAGAGGAAGAGCTTAAAGAGAAAAAGTCATTTTTTCCATCTATCAGCATCCCATGGAGAGAAAAAACAGATCGTAGGACTGAACTCATTAAAAGAGGTTTTAAAAACATTTTATAATTTATGCTTTTCAAAAAACTTCTCTGTTGTGTCCAAGTCAAAACACGTGGCTCTAAAACCACTCTTCCTGTTAAATTGACAAATTCTAATTCTTTATTTACAGAAAAACACTCTCTGCAGACCAGGCACTCCCTGGACAGCTCACGGACACAGGAGAAAGAGACAGGACCACTGTGGATTACATTGGCACTGCAGAAACAGAAAGGCTTCAGGGAGCAACAGCAAAACCGAGAGGAAAGAAGGAGCCAGAGAGAAGCTAAGCTGGCTGAGAAACAGGCTAGGGACAAAGAAAGCGTATGTATATATTATAAATATAGACACTTAAGCTACAATGATAACTAGCTATAGTTAATACTGTATGTAATATTGTAAATTGTACCATGCTGTTACACTAACGCTACACGTAACCATTCAGTAGTTAAAAAATTCAGTTAAAAAAATATTGTTTCTAAAGGCTGGAATGGTCAGTCCCACGGAGGATAAAAGCAATGAAAATTCCAGCCCCCCTAAGCCTCAAACAGCACCTGAACATAAGAGACCAGACACACTCCTGGCCCGCTTTGAGCGTCGGGATAACTTGAAAAAAGCCAACACCTTGCCCAGTTCAGTCACAGGTGAAGATCACTGTTTGATTATGTTTGCTTTGTATCTTTTGATGCTTTTTATATGCCTACCCTCAGCTAAATTGCAGCTCTTATATAGTTTAACTGGACATGTCAGTTTACAATCACATTGACTAATAATTTAAGCTCATTTATACTCAACAATTTAGAAAATTACACCTCAACCAGACACATTATTTTCTTTATTTTGACAGTTGAAATAACAGACCCAACACCCTCTCCGCCAGCAACAAAGGATGTGACAAAGCGCTTCCCTCCTGGTGACACTACCCAGGTTTCCACAGAGCCTGCCTGGCTCGCCCTAGCCAAGCGCAAGGCCAAAGCCTGGAGCGATTGCCCCCAGATCATCAAGTGATCCAATCCCAGTGACCGAGTGAAAATGCAAATAAATTTAATCTCCTTCATGAACATCAGTTAGGTCACTGCAACACAGCTCACTTCTGGTGAAAAACGGCAACATAAAAACTTATAACTGGTATTTAAGTTTTAAAAATGTATTGCCATCATGATGAAACATTGTGCCTACATACAGATTCACTGAATTCTGTCAGATGGATCACAGTACCAGAAACTTTACCATCTCCAAAAGCCAACCCTTAATTCTCAGTTTTTCAACTAATCTAAACATTTTTCTTTCAAAATTCAGCAGTATATTTAATCTTTTCTGCCACACCCAATGCATCAAATCTTTGTCAGCAGTTACAGCCCATCATATGTTTAAGGTTTTTAATTAACAGCTAGTTATCATGTTAACAGAAAATCATCAGTGTACAGTATATACACAATGCATGTCAAACAGTTGATCCTAGATATGACTGAAAATATAAATGGTTCACATTTAGTACAATTTAAAACATTTAAAATGAAAAGGCAATATGTTGCTCTGGTGGCAGTTCTAGGAAGCAACTCAAGGGCTAATAATAACAATATTTGGTTAAACCAATTCTCTTCACTATCACAAGCATGTACATCAAAACAACAATTTTGTATTTTTTTATGTTACCACTTCACATGTATTTACTGAAATGCGTTGACATCACTTGTTGATGGACAGATGTGGTCTTCATTTTTCTTATTATATTTGATATCTTGGCAAAGTACAAAGATCTTCACTGTGTCCGTGACAACTGTGAGTACTGTCATTTTAACTATTGCTTAAAACCATCACGATAAGAACGTGTCAACACTGTTTACTCATGTAATTAACTAACACTGAATTTTTCCTCGACATGGTTTCCATGACACAATAGTATATATGCACTTGAGCCGTGATGTCAGTTGACAACAAATCAACTTTTTGCAGCGCCTGTTCTTGTAGATTTGGTTGCCTGGGATCGCAAACTGCCTGCTTGCTGTAACATAAACAATGCTATTCTGGCGTAGCGTGTGCTAGCATATCTTTTACAGCTAATTAGCGAATCTGTGACATGGCTAAGTGATGGGAGATCAGTGTTTCAAAACCAACATCCTAGGGGGAGTCAGAACAAGAGATCTAGCCAATGAGTGTTTCCAATGAGTGAATGGACTATTAGTGGACACCACCTCTATATCTTAAGAAGGCAGCTAACCCCAAGTCGCTCCAGAGGGACTTTAATGTAGGTGAAGCTGTACTTAAGGTTAAATGAATAAACAGTGTCTGCTAGGTTATGTAAATTACTAAATGGAAGCCTTGATCTCTCAGCAGAGCCACTGACCCCACTATCAAATGTAATGTTGTATGTATGTAATGTATGTATGTACGTATGTATAGAGGTGCAATGAAATGGACTGTATTCCAATGGAGATCTCCTGAACCGCGGTCACGTCACTTTGTTTTTACATTGGTCATGTGCAATAGTGTAGCGTAAACAGTGTTGTGATATGAAACAGAAGCAGTTTGTTGATAATTGCACTTTTTTGTTCCATTTTAAAAATATCCATTAAAGAAAAAGTGACGCAAATGTTGTGAAATATGTAGAGAAAATTAAAGGAAGATGTTTGAACTCTCCAAACTGAAAATCCAGGGTTTTTTGTACTCAAAACACATTTTAGCATTATTACTAGAATATGTATACATAATGAACATGGGCTATATCAATATATTTTCCGATAAAGGTCACTTATAAAACATTAACATTACACCTGGGGTTATAATTCTGATTAATCACTGCTTGGTCAGTTCTAGACAGTAAACATTATCAATACAACATCTAACCACTCAGGTTTGACCCCATACAACAGTAGAGGAGAAAAGTTCTCCAGTCAAAGACAGAACCGCCTTTATTGTCCTGTTTCTCCATCTAAAATCTTAATTCATTCTCTTCTTTGATGGTTGTTAACATTGATATGTGTTTCTGTCTTTATTTGACTAAGCACATCTAAGAAAGAGCCATACAATGTGACCTCTACCAGGCCTACAGGGGTTGTCCCCATGGCAACAGTGATCTCATCATAGAGGCAAAGAGCCTGAAGGGAATCTCCTCCACTTAACATGAAATGTGCATCTTCCTCAATCACCACGTCATCAGCCAGACCAAGACAATCCTAACATCCCCAGACAAAGACATAATACACCAGTTTTCCTCAGCAAGCAGTAATGAAGACAGGCAACATGTACAACTAATCATATAAACAAACAGTGTGAATGTTGTTTATGCCTTATAGAGGATCTGCAATTTCTGTCTCAAAAGTTCATTGTTTTCCTGTACTGTTTCTTTATTTGAGTTGTGTTTGTGTCTGATACATCCTCATCAACTCGTCCCTTGCTACTTCATCTAAAAATACATGCAGGAAGAATATAGAAGCAGCTATAAAAAAAACTTTGATCATAATTTATAAAAACAAATCAAAATAGATCCACTGGCTAGAAAACATTGTTTACTTACACACCCTCATGCTGTTACCCGTGGCATATGGATTTCTTTCCATTTTTCATATAAAATTAGATCTCTATTAACTATAGCATGAAAAAAAAACATCTAAAATGGTCTCTTTAAACTGTTTCTTTAAATTTAGATGGTGGACAGTTGCCATGAGTTGTGTGTGTATATATACATATATATATATATTATATATAAATGCATCAACCTGCTATCTTCACTCAAGCTCACTACATATGCCTCTCCCTGGGGTAAATTTTTAATGGGCTGGGTGGGAACAGGAAAAAATAACAGATGCCATAATACTACTGGTACCTTTCAATAATCTCAGGTTTTATTGGAGATACTTGTGCAGTGCTTACCTGCCGCAGAGCATCTAGATATGCTCGCTGACCAAAGCGTTTGACAAGCCGATCTTTTGATCTTTTCCTGCTGAGGAAATACAGCTGGGAACTGCACACCTGCACCCAGTCACCATCAGCACCCATTATTCCCCTGACTACAGTTTTCTTGTCATCTAGCAGACACACCTGAATAGAAAAACACAAACATACACCGTTTGAAAACACTCTTATTAGATCTACAAGAATAAATATTTAAATGTGCACTAATTTATTGAACAAGTAAAATGTCATTCTAAAACAGCACAAGATCTCAAGATAATTATATTTTCTAGGCAACTATAATAAAATAAATCCTCTATTTTATGTTCTATTTTTTAGCGATTTGTTTTTAGATTGACCCTTTCTTCTCCATCAGTGACATCATGACTCATCTCTCACTGTTAAATAATGTGTTAAATGGTGTTTTGCGATGGTCATTGCGGTGTCAATTCTTTATTTTAAGTGATGCAATATGTGACAGAAACACGTTGTCGTGTTTCGTTTAAACGGTACGTGTGCATCTTTACATGGATTATATACAAATTATACATTAGCACATGTATATTTGTAAATATACAAAAATTAGTAGAACAAAGATTTTCTCTAGAAAAGTCTGTCTCATACCTACCGCAGATGCATTATGTTAGGCACAATATGTGGGTGTGGGACATTGGCTGTTTTAAGGCCCATTGGCTCAGATGTTTGTAAAATATAAGCCAACGGCTCCCTCTCGTGGGCGTATTTGGTCATGGCAGAAGGAAACCTGTAGTTCCTTCTCAGCCGGTTGAAAGTTTGCAAACTCTATTTTTAACTTCTTTAATGTGAGTTTAGGTGAGGAAAATGCTGCCTATATCGTTTAGAGTAGCAGGTCGGAAAATTCACTCTAGAATTACTGTTGGTTACAAAAATTGACATTAAAAACACAACATAATTAGATTTGCTATTTATTATGCTATTGTGCTGTCAAACAATAGTGGATATTTTGTAATATCATATTATCTATATTCAACCAGTCGAAAAACTACTGCATTAAACCCACATGAAGCAGGTCAGTCTGTATTAAGCAGTAGTTCAGGATGCACTCGTTCATCAAAACAGCCCTTACAAAAATAAAACATGGTTTAATTGTAGTAAAAGTGTGAAAACAATGGTTTGTTTGACGTATGTATTACAATTACTATGGTTTAACTATAGTAACCATATTTTTTTATTTGTAGTTAAACCATAGTAAGGGAAAATAACGTTTAACTAGGACCATAGAGCACTGTGCAAAACTACAATAATCCGTACCCCATAATCCAGACAGGAAGACATCTGCATGGCAGAATAGCCCTATAGCACCATAAGTGTTTAGTTAAATCATTTGCAAGAGAAATTGGATCATCATGTGTCAAACTGATACAGGCTGCAATGCCGCTGGCAAACTGACTGTTTTATCACCACCCCCAGCACCTCCCCCATAAGGCACCAATCCGCTGACATTATCTAAGCGAAAATTATAAATTATTATAAAGCATAATTTATTAAATCGGTAAAATACAGTGTATTCCTTAAGTCCGTCCTTCAGAATACGATTGTCACTTTCCTACGCTCAAGCAATGTCGCGGAAATATGACGATTCAGCGCTGCTTGAAAAAATCGTCCAATCACAACTCGAGTTTTTACTCCGGGCAATTTTGAAAATCGTGCGAAGCTGTAGTGAACGGAGCACACAACAACCAAGTTTATTTTTGTTAAATTAAATTAGTTTGCAATGGATTTCAAATATAACATGCCTGCAAATTCTTCATATGTGGATCAATTTAAGAAAAATGACGACGTGTTTAGAAACACGATGGAATCTATTTTTCAGAAGGTACGTGCTGTCTACACAAACGTACGTTTAAGACTAAAGGTTTCTTTCCATCTTTTGCGCAAATCGTGCTAAAAACGTTAACGAGCATGTTCATTATGTCTTTTCAGTATTCCAGTATAAATGATCCTGGAATAGATGTATGTCTGAAAACAATGACTTGCAGGACTGGAAGAGGTAGATTAAAATATCCTAAACTGATATACTATCTACCCGCTTAATGGATACGCTGTTAAAAACATGCTCTTTACGATGTTACTCATACTTTCTGATTGGTGTGGTGGTCTGTGCATTATTTAACTACAGGTTTGGTGCCTATAGAAAGCGTAGAGGGAGAACGCGAGTTAGAAACCTTGAAGGTAAAAGAGGCGATGTTGTATTTGTCAAGCTTAAGCTACAGCCCATTCATGCTATACTAAATAAACATATTTTTAATTTAAGTATTTAAGGCATAGTAATCTGTATTAATCTATCTTTTAAATATAATTGTATAAAGTTTATGTATGTTTTGGTGTGTGTAGCTGTAGTCATCAATTGTTAGTAAACAATAAAAACAAAAACAGTTATTTGCTTTGGCCTAAGATGTTAGTGTATGTATCTGTGATATACACACGGCAGCATTAATTTTTTTCACTTATGCAGACTAGAGTCAAAGCAAACCATTCAATCAGGGGTAAGAAATAAGATTTTTAATCCTTTTGCATTTCCTGATTAAATTGATTGATTGTTTTATTGTTGTGCAGATCATTTTGTGTGTTTAACCTCATGTATATAAACTCTTTATTTTGTATCTTAGAGTTGGAGGACCAGGAGAATGATCAGGTAATTGGAGAACTTTAGCTTTTAATAAAGTACAGCACATAAGTTTGCACAGCCCAGATGATTATTCTGGTATATTATTTTGTTTTCCAGCCAATGGATTTGTCAGGGATTGCTGAGGATGATCTTACATTCTCTGATCAGAACGAAAACAATGAAAATCAGTGTAAGTAATGATTGTATAATACAAATATCACAAGCGTCATAACAAATCTCAACCAAATAAACATATTTACTAGTAACCCCACATAAATTAGTATATAATTATTGTCTGTGATTTACCTTTAGAATTAAGGGGAATATAGTAGTTTTATGTCTTTTTATTTTTTGTAGGGCATGATGGTGACTCACCCCAGCATTCTATGAATGGGAGAGATTCATCTAATAGCTGCATGTGGGGGGTGACCGCTCAGCCTGAGGAAGATGATGAAGAACTAGAGAAAACATTGAGCAGTCATGGCAGTACCCTACTGGATGTCTATCCGAGCATGCTCAGTCAGATCGGTGAGGCATACAGACGACAGCATGTGACAGATACAGCCAGGGCTGTGCTGCAGAAGTACCATCGCAGACAGCAGCAAACCGGCCAGTCGAACCCTCGTCGCACTTCCTTGAAGAACAGGGCACTGAACAAAACAACAGAGATCTCGTTTAGCAAACGAAGTCCGGTTCAAAAAAACATTAGCAACCGTATCAACGGCAGCAGAAAATTCCAGAACTTGTTTAAGGCTAACCTGAAGTCTTCACCCCTCAAAAGTGCATCTGAGGCCAGTGCCTGTTTTTATTCACCCAGACGGGATAACGCTAATGTGAGCGGAATATCAATCGAGTCACCGTGGGCTGAAGTGCATTTAAACAGGAAACCAAAACCGAAGCCCGCTCGTGTGATTGACTTTTCCACACCTTGCTCCGTTTCCCCCTCCATTAGTGACGAATCTCCGGATCTGAACCAAACTCATGACATTGGACCAATTCTTTTGTCAACTTCCCGTGCTGCTCAGGCCTCATTGGTCTCCACCTGTCCACAACCAGAGTGGTGTTCGCCAGGCAGAGCAGCTAAAGGTCCGTATCTTATTGAGCAGAGAGTAAGTCAGTCAGTCACACCCCGGCCCTGCAATCAGCAGTCATCCCTCTCCTCATTGGACAAAGACTGCATTAGGGACCGCCTACGCTCTCCCATCTGCTCCCCACAGCGTGGTCTCGATTGTTTATCTCCTAGTAGGAAAAGCATCTTCAGACCCACACCAATGCTAAAAGAATTACAACAGTCAATGTCGACAGCAATACACAGTCCAGAGAAAAGATCTCCTGTCCGCTATCAAGCTCATTCTGAGATATACAGATCTCCTTATGGTGGGAAGGAGTTGGTGATGTCATCACCTCGACGTTCACTTTATCACCGTCTAGAACATCAGCAAAGTTTTTCCATGGCTGAGCAGCCGTCCCAGATCAGTCCCAGACTGTCTAAATGTCAGGGTTCTTTGTCAGGTCCAAAGTCTACAAATTCGGCAAAGCGCGACTCATCCAGTCGACTCCAGATTGATGCAGAGTTCCGGAAGCTGTATCACCACTTCATCTGTCATGGAACATCTTCTCCATGCCCTTCCTCCCACTGTCACCTGTGCGAGAGGCAGCTGAAGGAGACACCCCAAAGCCCTGGCTTTTCCTCCTCCAGCATGTCGGCTCTTGCGCTAACACCCCTGAGGACCATGCTGAAGAAACGTCCTCGCCTGCCTGAAGTGGAAGAGTCGCTTCGATTCAAACGTTTCAGAGAAAGTCGTTCCCCCATTAAACATCTCCAGCTCCTGCCGCATCAACCACAGGACGGATACATGACCTCTTCCATGGCAGAACGTAGCGAAGATAAGCGTACATGGGAAAGGGCCATCCTGCTGCAGTGTCCCAGTCCCCAGTTCCTCAGAGGTACTGGAAACCTCAGAAGAATCAGAGAGTCTAAATTAGGCATGCAGGTTTACCCAACTGCCTCATTTTGGGTAAGAGCGTTATAGGTGGCGCTTCTACACTTAATTTATATATTGGGTTTGATTTGTATAATACAGTAAACTGACCATTTTCTACTCTCTTCACAGAAAGATGTTCCAAGCGGAGTCCATGCAGTTAAAGGTTTGAAGCCCAATACTCACTAGTTGAAAATAATAGTTCCACTTTCTTTATAGTCCATTGCATGATACTGTATATGTTGCTTCAATCTCAAGCAACAGGTCACCGTGTTTAATTTCATTTGTTTTATTTTTTAAAGCTGAATCACCCCTGAGACCCTTTAATCAGGGTATGATCCCACCCTCTCCAAGGTAATTCCACCAATCGCATGCAAGAAACATTATATTAATGAATTACTTGTACCCTGCTTATTTTAACTATTTTTCTACTTGCTATGGCCCCAAAATTAATTTGTACACTTTTAAATACCCTTAAATTAGATACAAAATGACATCAGTAATGGTACATCTCGCTATAACTCAGTTCTTACTTATACTTTTATTACCAATAACAAACTGGTCTTGTGTGGATTTGTGAAGCTAGTTCGGACAGGTGTACTAGAAGAGTAACCATGTGTAGTGTATCGCATTTATTATGGACACAAACATTTGAAACCAAAGTTTCTAAATACTTTGGTTAAATTTTGTCCAACGTATTTTAAAATTTCAAACCAAACATTAGCTCAGTGTGTTTTTGCTATATTTCTTTAGAATATAATGCAAAAAGCTTCATTTATTTTAGTGTGGCTTAAGTGTTTTGGGTCTGTTTTATTTAGCCTTTGGTGTATTTGTCATTGTAAAATAATTGGATATTCACTGTTACTAAACGACTTCTGGTTTTCTTCAGTCTTTCGAGGAGGCGCCTCCAGTACAGTCTTCTGCAGTGATCGAGTTTCTCTACAGGGGAAAATAAAATACAGAAAATAGAGGGGATGACATCAGACCTGTAGATGCATTCATTTTGTTTTGATAACTGTTATTATTCTGTCAGTTTTCTTGTTGTATATGTGTAAATGCATGTTTAATGTATGTTGTTTTTATATGTAAACATAAATTTTCCATCATTTTAAAAAACCCAGTTTTAATATTTTAATAAAACCCACCCATTTTGTAATGCATTTCCTCCAACATTAATTACACATGTACTGCCTAATTTACTAAATACTGACTTTATTTACTAAAATAAATAATTTAGACACTGTTCAAACAAAACTTTAATAAACATGTTTAACATACAGATTT
>JAZGTJ010008294.1:0-21242 GCA_036877575.1 Botia almorhae
TACAGTATGTAGCCCTTAAAGGTTAAATTATGTTATAATGGAAAAACATTGTTGGTATATTCTCTCAACCTGATGCTAATCAACTATTGTTTTTGCTTTGCTTTTGGTGGTCATCTGGAATAATTTAGGAAACGCTTGTTTGTCGCACTTTAACTTTAGACATTTTTATGGTCAAATATTGTTCAGACATAGATTTCATAAAACCACAATATTCGCGAAGGTTACCTCCCATACTTGATATGTTGATAATTCTCCCTTTCGATTGTCGCACCAGAGGCAAGAAGACCTGCGTCACCTCCACGCTGCCAATGAAATTCACATCCAGCTGTTTTTTATATAATTTAATTGGCAGAAGTTCTCCGTCGCACACGTATCCCAGCACTCCGGCGTTGTTCACTAGTCCCCAGAGACCTGCACACATGCTACCAGTATTAAAACGATAAATAGAAAAATCTATATTTTAATTAATATATTTGAGTCCACACAGTGTAACTTTAATGACCACCCGAGATTATTACATCTCGTACTGTTATTTAGTTCTAAAGAAAATTCAGTGTTGTGGGTGGTTGCCGGGGTGTTGTTGCAGTTGCTAAGGTATTCATGGTAGATTTAGGAGTATTGTTATATGGTTAGTGTGGTGCTGGGAAGCTGCTCTCCACTTTGCCAGGGCATTAGCCACAGTTTTGGTGGTTGCTATGCAGAAACTGGACTGGTTTGGGTGGTTATTAAGGCGTTATAGGAAGGTACTGGCCCAGTCTCTCACTGTTTATGTTTAGAGATTTGTCTAAATCACTAACCGATAGTGTTTGCAACAGTTAAAGTGAGGCGTACCCTAGTAAAGATTAGATATGAATCAGAATCACATAACTAGTTCCTCACCAGCTCTGCTGTTACCTGTTTCACCCGTTTGGCTCCGGATGAGCTGATATGCTCGTGTGATCTGGCTGCTGTTTGTCACGTCTAACTGCACAACGGTGAGCTTTGAAGATGCAGCTCTCCTCAGCTCCAGAGCTCCGGGACCGGATTCATCCAGAACGCCCGCAAACACACGCATTCCTGCACTGTCCAGGCACATGGCCAGAGCGTGACCCAACCCTGAGTCACAACCTGGAGATTCAGCAGAAAACACAACACTGCCTTACCCAGCCAAAAAGGAACGTTCTCAGAACATTGGCTTATGTTCTCCTAAAGTTCTTTCAATGTTCTCAGAAATGTTCTTGCAGTAACGTTTCTGTTGTGAATGATGTTATACATATCAAAAATGTTATTACTAAGTTGAACATTTAAAAAGGTTATTAAAAAAAGCTTGAATAAAATTCTTATAACCAAACAATAACGTTAATACAACGGCTAATAAACTGGATGTTTTGAACTTTTCTACAACGTTCAAAATAACATTTTGTTCCTTAGTGGAAATGTTAGGGAAACGTTCTTGCAACCTAAAACTGTTAGCTAGGTTACTTGATCACACTGCTGCACGTATTCCATATCAATCCTATTGCATTGTGGGTAATATTTGTGAGCTGTTGTCATCTACATTTACTGACAGCATCCACATTCACATGACAATTCATAGTCATCTGCATGCTTATCTTATCAATTTAGACAGAAACTCAGCTGTGTTAAGTGACATCTCAAGAATGCATAGCTGAGTTATGGACTTACAGTTAATTGCATGCTGGTTTGGGTTCAAAGTCTGAAGTTTATTAGGATGGCAGTGAAATACTGTTTTCTACTGCGTGAATCTCACAAAACCTGTCAGGAACACATCCAGGTCCTATTGTACTTCATAATCAATAAATATTGTATTTTGCATTAAGGAAATGAAGTCTTTTTTTTAACCATTAAGATTTTTGGTATGGTGACATTTTCAAAACAACTAAGCAGATTTCCCACAAATTTTTCATTACCGTAATTTGTCCAGATATTATGATTTTTATAATTATGATATTAGTATTGTAATTATTATGGTAATAAATGTTTTGAGGGAAGCATGCATAATTAGCAAGACAATAATTTTACAATGCAGCAATATCTTGATGGTCTTAAAATATGAAATTGTGAAAAACTACAAAAAATGTATTTCCCAAAATGTTCTTGACAGGTTTTGTGAAATTTAAAGTACAGTGAAAGGACAGTACATGTATACTGAGAATATAGAAGATGACATGTAGCAGAAGCAAACAGGAAGTTGTCTTACCTGTGATGAGCACTGCTCTATTCTGGGTAGGTAGCATGACCTCTTCTCTCACTATGTAGTGGACCAAACCAAAGAGCATACTTAATAATCCCACTTTAAGAAACCATGAATGGACCAAACAGCTTAAAACGCCTCCGGAAACCATGAGAACAACTAACCACCTCACAGACTGGCCCTCAACCACCCGCATTACCAGTAACCCAACACTTATAACCATAAACAAGAGGCAAGTTAAGGAGAGACAGCATTCCACCATCCCCTCCATTTGTACACCACACACAGAATGAAGTTCTCTCTCAATGCTATCAGACCATCTCGAACGACGTCAAGTGCGCTTACAACCCTGTGTTGTCCTCAACTAGTCCGTTGGGTTTGCGAATCTTGTAAATCTCACAGAATCACACCCCAATGCGCGTCTATCCTATGTTGTATTTCCAGGCATGTTTAAACCTGCCAACAGGTTGTAAATAACTTGTAGTCGTCGGTTTTATTATATTAAACTTTGGTCCTATGCATAGTGTAACCTAAACATCTTTTATCAGACTGTTAAATTGAAACATTTTTAAAAATGTGCTTTTGACAATATAATTAAATGCATTTTACTACCGTATTGCGTAACCGCACTGTCAGCTTGACAAATTGTGTCGTGTTGCACAACAGAGCTATAGTATAATGTTTACGTAATTACAGCTGGATTGTATTTGGAATCTTGTTTTAAGCAGCATGTACAAAGATTTCAAGGTTTCCAAGAGAAAACTGAACTGATTTGACCTTTTCGTTACTGCGTTTCGTGACTTGTCGCTACTTATTAAACCTGTGTTGTGTAAGCCCCATATATCTGTATAATCTTAATTTGACATCAACAGGTGAATTTTGCTGAATGAAAAGAATACGTAACCAAGTAAACCGACAAATAATACGTTTATTGTGGTTGGTTAGTCCAGAGGAGAACATGACATCTACAATTAGCAGTGCATACAGGTGCTTTCCTCATAGACAGAAATACAGTGAAATCTTACACAACACACAAGAATCTCATGGCTTATACATGATGACAGACATAAAGTGCTCATCCTCATTTTACTAGGCCTAGCGAGTCTCAACTATGCCAAGCGCTAATACATGATTCACGTATCCCTTCGGATGAGGGGCCAGCAGAGGGTCGAGGGTTTGAAAACCGTTAGGAATGTGAGGAAACGTTTAGTCGCGATTCTTCTTGAAGAAACCGATGAGTCCATTGGTGGAGGAATCGTGGGAATGAACCTCCGAGTCGTCCTGCAGCTCAGGTTCGATCTTCTTGGCCAGCTGCTTGCCCAGCTCCACGCTGAGGGGACAGGACAAAGGTCGGTCATCTCTTAACATGTACACAGCACCAGAACTGATATCTGAAACTCTGAACTGCACATCATAACCAGTTTGCCCACATTCAAGCGGTCGAAGTGCCGTAAAGTTTGTCAGCGAAAATACGATTGTTAGTCACACAGGCAAAAACGTTGTATTTTAACGCAAAGCTACAGCTCTAAAACCACAAACACAAATCGAATTGTCTAATTTTACTGTAAAAATACAGTAAAGTCCTAGGCTTTCACCAACCGGTGGGGCACAATTTATTTGGATGAATGCACAAGATTAGTTGTTGGAACAATTTAGTTGTACTCGTGTCACACACACCCACAGTCAAAACTCTGACAACAGAATTCTTACATCAGAATGTCCAAATCTTACACAACCTATTAATGTAACAGCTGTTGCATCAATTCCTCCCTGATGTGTGAACGACTTCCTAAGCAAGTCAGCGAACAACAACTGGACCTGCTGGCAGTGGTGTTAACAATGAAGTAAAAAGTCTCCTCCTGTCCAATCATCTTTCAGATACAGACTTCATCCAAACAATTTCCAAATAATAAAAACAAGCCCCGCACCACATTTTATTCCTTGCTGAACACCTCATCTCATTTAGAAACTTTACAACTGGAAGGATCGCAATCTTCACCTCTGATTGGTTACTTGCTTTGCCTGAGCTCTGATTGGCTAGTTTGTTGTAACTTACTGCACGATAGAGGACTGTGAAGTGAACTCACCCCCACTGGTCATAGCTGTTGATATCCCAAATCACCCCCTGCACAAAGATCTTGTGCTCATACATGGCTGAAACACATGAGCAAATACAGTATATCATCAATACGGGTCTCACGAGAGAGAGAGAGCTACAATTCCAGAAAAATACAAACTATGTTTTATACTCACCAACCAAAGCACCAAGCATGAAGGGAGTCAGTTTCTTGAAGATGATAGAATTACTCGGCTTGTTTCCTTGAAATACCTGCCAAAGCATCAGCAAACCAATCAGTCGATTCAAACATCACCTGCTCTAATAAAATATAACGCCCCAAAACAATCCAAACCGTACGAGAACTTACTTTATGAGGCAAGAGTTTCTCCAAGGCATCTCCAGACATCCCAGCAGCCTGGAGTTCCTTCTTGGCCTCATCAGAGGTCTTTCCCCTCATCAGAGCTTCGGTCTGAGCCAAGAAGTTGGCCATCAGGATCTAACGACAAGCGCAGGAAAACGGTTTGTGAAGAGTGTGTAATGGAGGGCCCTTCAACAGCTTCCTTTTGAGGACCAGATAATCCAAATGAAAGTTCAGATAGTGCCAAATAATATCCGGTCAAGAAAACCAACGTAAACACCACTGATACTTGTTCTGTGCTACTGAAATCTGTATTTAGAATGATTACATTTCATTTGTGTTGGTCACCACATCCCTAATCTAATTGTAAACCACTTTAGTGCTTCTCTGCTAATCTTTGACTTGCTCTGATGTGTTTTCATCCAAATGAATGGCATGGCTGCATAAAAACGACTCACAGATTGGGTTCGACTGCTAGCTGATGATCCCTATGGTAGCATAATGCTAACGCCGGCTCAGATAACATCGTAATGTGAAATCTTAAACGCACTCGGCGTCATCCGTGTACAAGAAGCCCAAGAGAGCCATTTTTATAAACAAGCAGGCCGTCCTGTACCTTGTGATGCAGGTTGTCTCTGATTGGATGCTGAGACTGAGCTGGAATGAGGAAGTCAGCAGGAATCAAGCGAGTGCCTACAGATAGAAAGATAAACATGACTGATTTATTCTGATAAACATGTCACGGGCCAAAAGGATATCAGACAACACAGACTTTACAGAAACAGATTAATGACTGTTAATGTCATGTTTATAGTTTCACAAACATTGTTGATACATTTCATAACTGAGCAGAGCAAATTTAAGGTTATTCACTGATAATATTTACCACCAATAAAGCTTGTGTCTAGCCCACATAATAATCAATATTTATGCAACGCTAATGTCACAAGCCAAAACAAATGGGATTCTCATATGAGTGTGACCTATCATGTGTGTATCACGTGTGTATCACATGTGTTTAGAATATAGTGCATGTGTCATATGCACTGTTTTCTGTAAACTTTTTTTTGTATTTTGAATTTTTTGAGGTGAATTATTTCCTCAACAATGTGCTTGAACTGAGATCTCTGTTTTAAGTTCACTGACCCTGGTGAATGAGCTGATAGAAAGCGTGCTGTCCGTTAGTTCCCGGTTCCCCCCACACGATGGGTCCCGTGTGATAGTTCACACGCGTTCCAGACTTTGTGATGTATTTCCCGTTGGACTCCATGTCTCCCTAAAACGTCAATCCAGAGATCAGCTACTGGAAACAGTGCATTATGATGTCACTTCTTGATTCGTGACATCATCAGACTGACCTGTTGGAAGTATGCAGCGAAGCGGTGCATGTACTGGTCATAGGGCAGCAGCGCATGTGTCTCGGCCTGGAAGAAGTTGGCGTACCAGATGCCGAGCAGGGCCAGTATGACCGGAGCGTTCTGCTCCAGAGGAGCCGAGCGGAAGTGGTTATCCTTAAAAAACAAATAATACACAGAGAACATTTACAAGGTGTACAATAATAATCATGACAATAAAAAACAAGAACTAGATTCTGTATATATGATTCTGTTTAATGAATCGGTTTAATGGTGACAAAATCACTTGAATGATAAAAACCCAAATATAAAATTAAAACGATAAAAATAAACGTTGCGTGTATGTTAAGGCTTGTGAGGTTTAATGTTTCCAAAAATAATAATGTTGTTCTTTGTTTGAAAAAAAAAGAGGGTGTAATAAAAGAATATTTCATTGGAATCATTAAATAAAAACAAAACCAGAATCGTTACATTTGTTCCCATTCCTGTGACTCTTCATCATATATTAATTACAGTCATATTTACCATCCAATGAGCGCCAGCAAGAAGCTGCTCGAAGTTGTCAAAACCTGCAGGACCAAAATTCAATTTTAAACTTATTTCCATTTCAGCTTTACAGAAACAAATTTTAGAACAAGCTGAGAGAACAACAGTTCAGAAATAAAGAAATAAAAAATGAATAAAAAAGATAAATGATAAAATACACTAAATACGTGGTATTATTGCATATTTTTTCATAAGATGTACATTAGTTGCTAACAGTAAAAATAACTGCCTATTTGTTTGTAATTGGTCCGTAAACCCTTTGGGCTTATGATGTGGTCACATAAAATGAATTGTATTAGAAAATATTAAATAATAATAATCAATAACATGTAATCAGACAATTAACGCAAGATGCTGCATTAGCTGTCATTCCCACAGTCACATTTGACTGGCAAACAGTCAAATGTTGCATTCACACACTCACATAGCGTAGTTTTAGAGGATCGTTCGTAAAGCAGACATACCTACGTGCAGTGCAATGGACAAGCCGATAGCCGACCACAGCGAGTAACGCCCACCGACCCACTAAAACATGAGCACTGATCATTAGAATCAGTCTGAGACCGTGAGAGGCAACAGGCCAATTTAATACAGCAGAGCATTCGAATACGGTTATGCATTCAATAAAATGCGTTTGTCTGATATTTAGCAAACGAAAACGTGCAATAATTCTCATCTGCGGAAATACTCACATCCCAAAACTCGAACATGTTTTTGGTGTCAATACCGAAGTCCTTCACTTTCGGCTGGTAAAGAAATCACACAAAAGTTTATTAGAAACGATGTACAGATTTCAACAGCACACAAACAGACAGATTCAAGGCTGAACTCACTGCGTTTGTGGAAAGAGCCACGAAATGTTTGGCAACGGCAGATGGCTGAAAATACACACGTCACACAGAATTAGACAAAATGCACACAACAATCAGGAGCAATTTCCAATGACTTCCTTTCTTCAGCTGAACATAACCGATGTTATTGCTTTTTACTTTTACTTTAGACTTTTACGGACTCTTGACAAAATATTAAACTAGCTGTAACACACACAGGAAGCTAATTACGAGGGTAAATAAAAGATTTTGCATTTTTAGGTGAAGTATTCCTTCAGTTTTCCTAATGTTTATGTTTTTGCCTGGAAATTAAAAGTGTCTTCGATCAGAGGAACATTTGAAGTGTCAGTTACTGAACATCTGCAGCTGCGTTACAGCTGATATACTCACATCATTGGCAGCCTGAAGGAACCAATCTTTGGCCGTCTCTGCATTAGTGATGGTCTCCTGGGTGGTGAATGTCTAAAGAACAGAGTGAGAATTTACTGCTGTCAATTGTTCACTTTGTATTACTCATCCTGTTGAATCTAATTATACATGAATGCCACCATTTTCAACACGTGTGTTTATATATATATATGTGTGTGTGTGTGTGTATATATGTGTATGTATACACACTTCATATGTTTCATATATATATAGATTAGATCTATCTATTATCGATCTATATCTACATATACAGATACATTGTATTGATATATGTACATTTGCTTTAGTATGTTTAGTAGTTTAGTTTGTCCAGACTGTTCTGTTAGTCTAACCTTGGATGCGATGATGAAGAGGGTGGTCTCAGCGTTTAGCTGGCCGAGGGTCTTGGCCATGTGCGTGCCGTCGATGTTCGAGACGAACCAGACGTTGGGTCCTCCTTTAGAGTACGGCTTCAGAGCCTCAGTCACCATCAGAGGCCCCTGATGACAACAGCACAAACATCAGTCCACATACAACACACGCTCAGTTTATGAATAACCACCAACACCCTCTGAGTCAGAAGTCACAAATTAACCAATGCAGTATTTTCAGACTTTTTTTTATCACTGACAGTTATTATATTCTATTTCTGGCTCATCTAGTGATGGGTTTATTGTCTCTGTAGACACAACAGTGACCTGTAGCTGTAAAATATCCTTATTTACTGTCTCAGAGTTGAGTTGTTAAAGGTAGGGTGAGCAATGTCGGAGACGCTCGCAATAGCAAGCTAGCAGTGAAAGCTGCTCCCGTAGCTCAGTTGGTAGAGCATTGGGCTAGCAACGCAAAAGTCGTGGGTTCGATTCCCAGGGAGCACAAGCCCTGACAAAATGTATATCTTGAATGAACTGTAAATCACTTTAGATAAAAAGCGTCTGATAAATGCATAAATGTAAAATGTAAATGAAAGCATAAGGTCCCGCCCACCCTTCAGAGTGAACTCCAAAGCCACGCCTCCTTCAACAGATCGACATCCTATCATTGCATTTGGACCGAATGCAATGTACAGCTTCATTTGATATTTGATTTTACAGTAGCATGTACAAGTGTTCAGTTTAGGCATTTTTTTTGAGGTATTTAATGTAAACACGTTACTGATGAAAGCATCAGTTCATTGTGAATGTTTTACTCACCAGATCAGATCCTCCGATGCCAATATTCACCACATCAGTGATGGCTTTACCACTAAAGCCCTTCCACTCTCCACTGCGCACTCTCTGTAAAACAACACGCAATCCCATAACCGCTGTAATACACGTACTGTAACGAAGGCACAACCCAACATTCACGAGTGCTATTAAAACTAAAACAGATGCAGAAACGTTGATGTGACAGAACAAGCTGAAACACATCAAACAAGTCAATGAAGTTTGACTCACGTGGCAAAATCCCTTCATCTGCTCCAGAACTCTGTTCACCTCAGGCATCACATCTTTCCCATCCACAGTGATGGGAGCGTTCGAGCGGTTCCTCAGAGCGATGTGGAGAACAGCCCGACCCTGCAGTCCATCAGAAACAAAGAGCTTTTAATCTAAAGACATGTATAAAAGATTTTAACTCTTTACCTTAGCCCGATTCGCAACAGTAAGCTTATTCAAATGATTTTATGTCAGTTTTGACTTCATCATACTTAAAGAGTTGTGAAATTAACCTGCAATTTCATGTTTCGAACAGAGATGGCAGTACAGAGGCAAGTTACAGACCGCAGCTTTAATCAATCAATTACAATATTTTAGTTGATTGACATCCTGAATACACACATTTATTTCATAAATTATTTCATTTATAAGAATTCAGTGATGCATCAGTGACAAACTTCCTCTATGTGGAATTAATATGCAATACACAGTTTTATGAGGAAATTTGGGAACTTTTTTAATGCTTCACATTGAAATAAATGATTAAAATACACCAGAATAAGAATTTTTTTTCTAACAAACTTTCTTTCAGATAGGTGCTATATAAGTTTATATTCTTAGACTGTATGTTGAGTAGGAACTGATTTACATTCATCCATTCATTCATTATGGAGATATTACCTCAGTGAAGTTGATCTTTTCTCCTGTAAACATCTTCTCTCTGGCTGCATCAACGCCCACCGACCGGGCCTGACACAGTGAAGACAACTCATGTGACTCGAAACGTGCATTCATACCTACACACTGCTGTACAGCTCATAAATGTTGGATTTTGTTTATGTTGGGATTACTATGATAGATTTGTTGCATCATTAGACAGGCGTTTACATCATTGATCATTCTCTGCTCTGATTGGCTAAACAGAAGTGGAGTGGGTTCTGGTAAATATTTGTAAGAGCAGGCGTGATGGGTAGGCACTATATTTTTAACATGACACACTGCTTGCACCGTGTATAACACACTGACGCACTTGAAGGGGTCAAGGGTGGGTTAAAACAGGGTCCAGTAAACTAATGTTAACATTATTACTACAACTTAGTCAGTGTTTTCTTAGTATGTAGTTTTAGTATGAAGAGTCACTAATTAAAGTCTTTTGCACTGTTTATATTCTTGTGATGCAATCAGTGTTGCTATGATGTAATTTCCTTGCGGCGCTGCAGTGAAACCAATTAAAGGTGCACTATGCAGAAAAAAACATTTAAACTTGGTCCCACAAGAAACACAAGCACAGACGTCTAGTGAATCTTAAGTTATGACTGAAGGGGATTATTTTGGTTTGCGTCCGATCTTAATTGAAACCCCGCATACTTCACCTTTAACATCTGGAGAAGGGCGAACACATACACGCTTCTGGAGGAGATTTAAATATGCTTAGCTGGACTAGTACGAGATTATAGAGATTACCGCTGATACTTCACTTATTGTTCAATAGTGTCTCCCTCTGCTGAGTTAAATCATTATTATCAACGCCAATTCAGATTTTGAAGTTTTTTTTACTGTATTTTTATTATATTTATAGTGGAATAAATGCAAAAGGTAGACTGAGGATAGCTGTCACAGTATTTCAGTGAATATGGGACAATAATAATACTATAATAATAATAATAGGACAGTACCATGTCGAAGAGCATGCCCATAATTTCTTCATTGATGAGATTCTTGGAGTAATCCAGCAGGATATCTCCATCATCAGTCTCCAGCTTTAAACTGCCCAGAAAACCAAACAAACAGGAAATTCTGAACACATACAAATACAGCAGCTAGCTGTATCTTGTTTTATTCATGTGTAATGTTTCTACATCTGTTTGAGGACAGGAGAAGTGTAAAAAAATAACACGGGGACTGGGACAATTTAAGGAAAAAACAAATTAACTTTTTTTCCACATCCCTTCCATTAAATAAAATTAACAAAATGTATTTAAGAACATACACAAATTCTACGGAATCTGCTTCAACAACATATAAGAAACGTATATTTCATCACTGTGATACGGTGATGAAAAAACCCGTAACATCTTATTGCGTCACACACCGCAAGTTATTACGAAAGCACATGACGCTCTACTATGAATTACGGACTTTTAGCGAAAGACGCGTTTTTATTTACTTATAATAAATGTGTGAAACCATTTTATTAAAGAATTGTTCAATATTCACACGCTTAATGTTTGGCGCGTCATTCAACAGCGTGCAGTCATGCAGCGGCGTCTGTGTGCTGACAGGCACGTACAACATGCTGCTGTAACGCCCACTGCTGGTTATTCTTACTCAACCTTTTACTCTCATAAACACACAAGCTTTATTAATATTATATATATATTCCATCCTCACAATTCATAAACCACCGTAAGAAGCAACTATTGTAAATGTGTGCATATAAATACAGGAGCATAACAGTTGTCATACTATCTAATGGAATCGGATGAGACACGATTGCGCTTCATTATTTACGATTCAGTGGATGTAATATCACAATATCACCTGCTGGATCATATATGCCGCCACGTATTAGCATTTAAAACGTGCATTTACGACAGTGACACACGATCGATGACAATGACCTTGTGTGTTTCGTTACAAACACCGATCAAAGATCAAGATCTTTTCACAGACTATCTGAGCGCTGAAATTATTATATAATGAAGCGTATTAAGCAGGTACAGACGGTGGAGATCTTGGGCTCACGAGATTATCGGCCTGATGTTGCAATAACCTTGCAACATCACTGTGGAAATCAAGGATGAATTTTAAAGGTGACCTTTGTGATATCCACCATTGGACTACATATAGCCGAATCCGTCCTGGGGATACACGACATGTTTTTACAGTACGTAAAATACGTTATGTACACGACATTTGCGCAAACAGGCCTTAATGTTCACGGAAATGACCTCCAGATCTGCAGGTACCCATGAAATGTGATGCTGACAGGCCAGATGTAATGAAATGTCATTATAAAATATCCATCACGGAAGCGCGTCTGATGTGCGTTTCACCTGAACTTGTTGAATCTCCCCTGATCCGCCGCAAACATCTGCCTCATGTTCAGGTTTCCAGCGCTGGATTTGTACCATTGCTCCAGTTTGCGGTAGTTCGGGTCGTCGGTGAGGCCCATGGTGAAGAGATTTCGCTGTTCTTCGGTCCAAATGTGCAAACGTGACTTACAGCCGTGAGGAGGAAGTCTAATGACAAATCCTGCTCGACCACGCCCAATGAATGACGAAGCAGTTTAGCCACGCCCATTTCGACGCGCTAACAGGGAAGATGGATGCAATAATCTAAGCGTGAATATATGAAACTCCAAATAAATTAAATGGCGTTACTGGCAGCTGGACGATAATTGTATTAGGAACTGCAACATAACAAACGACTTATATCAAACTCAATTAAATTATGTGCATGTTTAAATGAAATACATTCTCTGAAACGCTATAAATGGGTTATTCTGTCAAATATTTCATCCATCGAGTCACCAATGGTATGTGACATACAGTATTAATTAAGGGCAACTTATTTGCATAATTTATTTAGAGTACATTATTACACAGTATTCACCACTAGATGGAAGTAACACATCATAAATGCACTACAGCTAAGCTTCATGACGTATTTCCGATGAAGAATGTTTTTAAATAAACGTTTAAATGGTACGAAGTATATATTGTAAAAAAATCAGCTAATTTGTGATGTCAAGAACCGACAGATTACTTTTATTCACTTGAATGTTAGTCCTAAACAGAAAACAGACATCTAAACACATCAGTGTATGTAGGTGCACCTGGCCAGCCACACCATTTTATTTGTATTGACAAAACTTTATTTACTTAATTACCAAACCCTACTATAGCCAAACTCAAAAGAACCACACAACTGACAGTAAACGGTTTATTCTTGCACCTCTTAAAAACCTCTTTACAAAAACCTCTTAACATGTGAACAGAAACCATGCTGGGATTCTTAAGAAACATCAAGATCAACCCTGAAGGAAGGTTTATGTTTTTGAGATGCCCACAAGACGTCTCTCAAACAGTATGTGCCTCGCATGCACTTGAGTCTCTGACAAGACTTGCATGCAGCAACTTTACACATCATAATTTCAGTAATGGACAAACAGTAAAACTGAAAGCAATCTCTCCGAACCAAATCTGAAAATCTGACAGATAAAATACGACTTATCTGGGCTTTCTGTTTCACCATAACTTTCCTGCATGAGATAGTAACTGCATGTGTTCAGAACAAACATTTCCCTTTAGTTTTCATGCCCGTATGCAAATGACGTACCTGTCTTTAGATACAGCGATTAAACCTAGATAGATTCAAACCACTGCAATAGGGTATTATTGAAGCGCGGCATCTATCATAACATTTGAATAAATGAGCTTAAAAGCACAACGTATTTTAGATAGGATGCAAATCTCACAATGTTTTAGACCTCAAGCACTTGTACTTTACCATGTGCTGTAGTTTGGAATCAAAGTTTATTGATATCAACTTTCCCAATATATGCCAACAGTTATAAAACATTAACAAGACAAAACACGTTATTCTGAGACATTAACAACCAAAACTCAAGACAACCAAATCTTGGACAAAAGAAAAAAAAACTGGCCACTTAGAAGCTCCACGTATATTAACATCAACTAAAACAAAACACATTTTTGAATGTTTTATCTCAGAATCTTTTAACAAAAGCCCACATGGGTGAGCACATCACTAAGGGGGTAACAAAACATCATTGACCAAAATTGAAGGGGGGGTGGAATGACATCACATCAGGTAAAGATGCATGAGGTCTCATCATGCCATTATGACATCATGCTAGTGCAGTCAGTAATTACGTGCCTCTACCTCAAAGACCTTCGGCTGAAACTAAAGACGATTAGAACAGAAGATGGATGAGCTAGATGGACAGCTGTCTGCATGATACAACATTCTGTTTTCCATTCACACGAAAGCTACAAGGCAGAAGATATTATTCACTGAGGAAGTTAGTGCTACTGCTCAGATATTCTCAAAAATCTTGTACAAATATTTAAAACTTGAAGAGCTGCAAACTTCCCCGATAGTTCTAGACTCGGAGTGAACACGTTAAATGTTACGCTAAACTTTAGCAGATTTCTTATCGCGACAGAGAAAGAATGTACGCTCAAATTTTACATGACAGGCCAAAAAAACAAAAAAACTCTAAAGTGACAAGAAATGCAAATATCAAAGTATCTTCAGCAAAGATTTCCAGAGTTACACCAAGTAGCATTATGTTCTCAGTAACAACAGGGCATACTCGGAGGCAGAGGTCTGCTACAAAGTGCTACATGTACCAAAGTGTACCTCATAAACCCAAAATTTATATAATATAAACCTACCGAGGTCACTTTGCATAGGTGGGACCCTCCTGTGTTATCTTAGTCTAAATTGTGCTATTCATACTTTAATATTTCCCTCCAAGTGTATCATACTTTTTTTTTTGAGTTTATATTAAAACATTTTGGTGAAACTATCAATACTGACACTTACCTCCAAACTCATGTTTAACAGCTTGGTTAATCGTAACTACAGAGCTTGCATAGGGAATGACAAATATTTAATATTTATGTACCAAAATAGTTAAGAGGACAATAAACACAATTAACCACTGCTTAATCAGGAAGTGGTGTTAGTTAAACTGGGAATTTGAAAAATAGTTACATAGAAAAATATGATGCTGTAATAAGGTTTAACAGAGAAAGTAGCATTTTAATGTGCTGTCAGTAGACTGTAAGATATTGTATATTTTTAAACCCCAAGAAGCCCTCAGTTATCAAAACAACAGAATATGCATACTTGTATACTATACCTTACATCAGAGAGCTTAAGCATGAATCAGATTATATGTGAAACCACCCGGGAAAAATACTCTTCAAATTAAACCGTTAAAAATTGCATTTGTTCCACTTCTCCAAAGAAAATGTAGATGTTTCATATACATCCAGGTTGAAGAAGCCGAACCCCAGTGCTGGTGACAGATTCATAACACGTACGGTATCTTCTCATCCCCATCCAAAAAAATCAGGTGTTCTGAATCTATTTTCTGTGATCACTATGCTGCTACTTTATCCTTCTGAAAAGACAAAACAAAGAGGAAAACAGCGATTAAGTTTTGCATGATCATCACCAAATATCTGCTGTAAAACCTCCATAATCGGGTCCTTGGCGTTTTTGGTTCCTTATATTGTCAATTAATCTGTCAAACGCATAAATGTAACATTTCATTTATTAATAAGTAAAAGGTGCTTACAATATACTGCCGTGTATTTTTATGAGAACAACTGTGTTATTTCATAAGAATTATTTCTGACTCCGTCATTACCCTGTAGTCAAACTCGGCAAATTCTCGTCCTCCCTGACTTTCTCTGAACCGTCCTCTGAAGCCACTCCCACCAGCATAAGATCCGAATGACCCCTGGCCGGCCCCGCGGCCTCGCCCCCCTCGGAACCCCATGCCTCCGCGACCTCTGTAGCCCCCGCGACCCCGTCGAAAGGGAACGCCAAACGTCTCGGCATTCATCCGCCGCTCCTCCGCCCAGGTCTGCCTCCTCTCTCTGAGGAACACACGTGATGAAAACAACATGTGATTCCATCCAAATGGATTTCCTCTACTGTGCGTGGCTTCATTAACTGTGGGGCTCACCTGGGGAAACCTGATCCTCCAGACTTCTCTGCTGCCTTCCTGTTTAAAATCAGTTACAATAAAAAAAAAATCAAGACATTGATTGAACCACCAAGACATTTCTCAAAATATCTACGTTTGGAATGACATGAGTGACTAAATGAATGTTTTTCTCAATCGGGTGAACTACACCTTCAGGAGTTTACTGAATGTGAACTGACCGCGTGTCATCGCAGGAGATGTTGTCGAAGAAGGATTTAGATTTATCGTAGTAGCAGTTTGGTCCGAGGGGATCGTCCTCATCGGCGTTCCCTTCACTGTTCTGAGTGTCCACGCCTGAGTCACCCTTATCCTCACCGTTAAGCACTTTATCAGGCTTATCATCTAGACATACACAGACAGACAGACAGACAGCTGGTGTTATTGTGTGGGGGCGGGACTAATTCACATTCACAGATACACCTGCATACTAAATGAAGCAAGGGTGTTGAGGTACATTCAAGCCATTTTAAGGCGTAAGGAAATTAGAAAAAAAACATTTAAATGTCATTTAGATGACAAACATAAATTTAAGGGCTAAATGATCAATTACAGGGTGACTTTAATAAAGAATTTCAGATAACTATCAACCGCACCTTTCAGTTTGAGTTTACTCTGGAACTCCTTGTCAATCTCATCTTTGTTAAACTGTGCGTTGGCGCTTTCAAAATCGAAGTCTTTCTCAAACTTCATGGGTCCCTCTCGTCTGACGGGGAAACGGCCTCGACCGCGATGACCTCCACCGTAACCACGGCGAGCAGGAGGACCAGCAGCTAAAAACAACAAGCACACGAGTAAACATCAAACAACTTCATGTATAATTTAACATGAACCGCATGGAATATAGAAAATAACGGATGTGAGAACAACATAACACAGACAAGCATGCTTGACATTCAGTTTATAAAAAACAATTAGTAATTAGTAACACAGATAAGGTCCAGTAAACTCAGTGAATACAAACACAGACTGTGTGACATGCTTTAGTTGAACTGTTACTTGTGTAAAGCCAAATGCAGAAATGTTGTCTACTGAGCAGACATTAACATGTAAAAGTGTAAAGCTGAACACAAACACACACAAAATGGGTAACTTGACTTTCTTGTGTGATAAACAGATTTTTTAAGATACCATGAGCCACTTTTCATACAAACTTTTCATCTGTTCTTTACAATGAGCTCTTCCCTTGACAGCTAGGACAACTTTGAAAAGTTCATTTTAAGAATTCTGTGGTGAAGGAGCGGTTTTCAAACTATTTCTGTGACCCAAAGACCTTTTGCTGTACGAAGGGGGTTAAGGGCAGTTTACCCGAAAACAATGTCTCTTATCATTTACTCGCCCTCAAGCGACCCCGAAGGTATTCCTTTAGCTAAAAGCAACAAAGCTCATTGGCTCTTGTAAATTGTGCGATGAAATATCAGATAAAATGCAATAAATAAGTGGCACGAGATTTGAAATGATCATGTACCGCCATATTTGATTTCAGTTATAATATGTTTTTGTTGCTTTATTTTACTATAGTTTATGTAATCCCCACATACCAAGCACCCCACGCGCACACGAGGATGAGTAAATGAAAGAATATTCAGTTTTAGGTGAACTGCCTTTAACAATCAGTGTTTGGATGAGTGAGAAACACAGATGGACGCAGCTCATATAGTATCAGAGTCATGCAGCTTTAACATCCACCAGCAGACGTGTTGTAACCTGCGGGCCGTTTTGACGCGTCTCTGTTTCCACCTTTGGGCTGACTGGACTCTTGCACACTTGGTTTCGGGCCATCAGTGCCTATGAGAGTATAATGCTTTTATAATTACATCCTACTAAATCTTAGTAAACCTGTTTCACCAGTTTTAACACTAGCAAGGATTGGTGTCACATGACCATGATCAGTAGCTATCGGATAATAGTGGTTAAAAGTTCGGTAGTTGCTGAAAAACTGTAACCAGAACCCCCTAACTTGTCAAACATGGAACATTCATGGGATACGCCTCAAATCTTAGCAAGCTAATACTTGGCATAAATAAGATCAATGTTTGATTAAAAAAATATTTCAATATTTAAGACCCAGTTCCAAAACAGGGCTTAATCGAACCTCATTCTGGACTTTTAAACCGAACAAAAGTGGTCAATTAAACTAGATAACTCTCATAGCGGCCTGTTGGTGGAAAAAAAAAAGGGTAATGGTAAACTGTGGCAGTCTACATTATAAACTACATTATTCCTTGTGAGTAGCAAGTGTGTGGTCTCCATTCTAATTCTCACCCCTCCTTTGCTCCATGTGATCTGAGGGTCTTTGGGTACTGGTGGAAGCCTGGCGGGTGGACACGGGGCTCCTGCGGGCCACTGATGAGGGGGTGCTGGTGGTGGCCGCAGGGGCTGGTGGGGCAGAAGGTTCCACTGGGGGGGTCTTTCGCAGGGGGTCCACAGCTGGACTGGTGCGACCTGCACAAGAGGAAAATCGAAGGATTTAAGAAAGAGAAGATTATTGGCGATATAATCTGATGTTGCAGAGGAAACGTTAGAAACTGCAGACACCCTGAAGTGTGAAAATCAGTGCTGGTTAGAATCTACGGAATTAACTCATTTAGGGTTAAAGGATGACTGGTAAAACCCCTCAAAAACAGTGGAAACATGCAGAAATTCATCACCAGTCAACAACCGCAACTATCACAATGAGTCCACGTTCACACTGCAGTTAAATCCAGTTGTTACTCCTCATTTGAATGCTTAATCCCAGTGTAAACAGACAGAGGTTATGCCAACCACTGAGTCTGAACAAACAGAAGTGACTTCCGCACACGCACAAAACTAACTTAAGGGATTCACTTTGCATTAATGCAGTTTCACTCCCGGACAGTGTGAACGTGGCAAGCAGGTTAATTATAGCATTCAGAAACCAATCACAGCCCTACAATTTTCAGATATATGAAGGTGCCTTAAAACTGCATTTGAGTGAAAAGTGAAACTGTTATGCACAAACTTTCAATGCACAAGAGACCACCAAACATTAACTGTTAGAATATTCCATTTGAAAAATGATGCAATTCACTTTATTTTGATCCGATTGACAGTTCCAGTGAAATAAACCCAAATCGTCATTGGTTTTTGGTCTCAGGCAGATGTTTACCTTCCTTTCCGAATGTACACATTGTCTCATTGGTGAAAGCTGAGGCAATAGCAGTGCCGTGAGACAGCGCTGCACTCATGCCCGTGTCACTACCATACAAGGCCAATGAACTTCCTGTGAGGAGAGGAAGAGCAGGCGCACACATCAGAGCTGCCACATCATCGTCTCTGAATATGGGATTGAACTTCCTGTTCTGTTTATCACAGCTGTGAACCATGTTCTATCTGGCCCAGCCTCACACAGCAGTGAACTAGATTGTGCCCTGCAAAGCTAGTTAAGGTTTATGAAGTGAATACCGAGCTATGCAATTTGTGGAACGTGTGCAGAGCTCATGTCTGAAGGGGCACTTACCAACTCCAACTGTCCCAAACTGGGTTGAGACCAATGGGCTGGGGTTAAACTGGCCATAGGGGGCAACTGATGGGCGATTGAAGAGCCCGTAGGAGTTTCCAGACTGGAAGGATGATGGTGGAGCAGCGGAAGATCCCAATGAAGACTGACAGGACAGAAAAATCACAGGTCACGACAGACTCTGTGCTTAAGAACCGTAATACTAATTACACAAGAATAGACCTTTAAAACAAAGGTCAAGCTGGTCATCAATTCTAAAATGCAGGTTCTTGCTTGTCCAGCCATTATACTTTAGATGTAAGCTGCCTATGCAAACAGCATTTCTGGACATCAAAGGAACCTTCACTGATACCAAAATGCTGTTTAGGTAAACAGTACACTAGAATTTAAAACATGCCCCTATGTGAAACTGGTCAATATTATAAGTATGGCTTAAGTCAATTCACAAGCTACTTTTATTCAATGATCAGCATTAGATTTTGTTTGTTGTGTACACCTGAACGATGGCAGGGTCCTGCGGCAGAGAACATGTTGGTTTGGGCGGTTCACACACTGTTAGATCTTTGATGTCACTTCCTCTGAAAATAATGTACTCAAAGGTCTCATCTCTGGGTGCGATGGGCCTGTCCGTGGGGCGGTCTTCAGTGCCAAAGGAGCGCACTACAAGTTTAAAACAGAATAAAACGCAAGTCTTTGTGATCAAAGCACTGTTTGTAACACGTTTTAAATTCATGAGAACATAACACAGCATTTTAATTATCGTCTCTGAGCAATTGCAACAATTATATTGCTAGTATATAGCAGCGACTGCCAGACTAGACTAATACAAACATAACTAATAGATTTCAACATGACCTCGGCTGTGGTGAGCAAGGTTTTAATGTACAAAATGTGGTAACACAACACATTACACGATAAAATACTGGTAACTTAATGTACTTTATTTGGGTCAGGGCTAGGTTCAAGGTTCGTACCTATAAATTACACAATTGCAAAGTACATAGCATGTACGTGTGAAACAGGACTGTAAAATAAAGTGCTTCCGAAATAATAAAGTTTGCCACTTTATAATTTATAAAAGCTTCTTCTACACTATATGAGGACCTTATATTACTATATCAAGGTGACAACACACGTTGTAATAGTTTTTTTGGAAAAGATTTGAGTTATTATGGCGTTTGTGTTATGATGACTGCACTACATGAGTTTATTAATGTTCAGATAACTGGACATGATAGCTGGATACAAGCCAGACGACACCTCGCATTACAAGAGCAACCATATTGAACTGACTGCTTAAACAACATTTCTGGCCATTATTCATACGTGTGCTAAGTCACATGCGCGTACGATGGCCAAAACTGCAGTAGGGCACTTACTAAGAATTGAGACACGGCCTCAAAATAAATAAACGCATTAAGTAAAAAAAGACTAACAATTCCAACACTTACTAAAGCTACTAATCGCCCCGTGCAGCGTGTAAAGCTGAGACAGGGAGTTTATCATGTTTGCGCTGTGCGTTCAGACCTTTGGCGAGCGCGACGGTGGAGTTCTCCGTGTCGATGGTGTACAGGATTCCCTCATAGCGGATCTCCGCCTTACTGATCAGACTGATCTTACTGCCGATATACGGCGTGCCGCCACTCATCCTCACGACTGTACCTCGAGTTCAACCGAGAGAGTTCGAGTAAACACACGCGTGCACTTCCCAGCATAAACAAACAGCTGCTACTGCTCAACGCTCGCTAGTGCAATATGGCCGCCTGCATTTTCAGGCCATAGGGCGGACGTGACGTCAACGGCGTAGTCGCTCGGCGGAAGTGCGTCTGTGGAAAAGTGTAGAAAAAGTCA
>JAZGTJ010008295.1:0-21242 GCA_036877575.1 Botia almorhae
GCTGAAACTGCATCATTCTGCTTTGGATGTGGTTGCTAAGCAGCACACAGACAGCTTACCATAGTCTGGGCCGTTGGGCAAAGGTGGTGTGTGTATGTCTGTTAAGGGGCGGCTCCCTGGCAGGCTAAGAGGATGCAGCTGCTCCACATCCCCAAATACCCCCAACCAAGCACCCACCCATATCCAACTGTCTCTCTTGTCTTCCTCCCATAAGCTCTTCTCTTTAACAACATCTCTCTTTATTATCTATTATTCAAAGCTCATTTTTCTTAAGATCCTCAAAAACTGGAACCAAGTGTTGATCATGTTCTTAGCAACTTCAAATTTCTTTTCACAGCTCTGAACATGCCCACTGATGCTCTCTGTGTTTTAACTGGAGTCACATGAAGGTCTTATCCAGGTCATTCTACAGGTGCAGGTGACCATGTAACAGACTCAGTGCAGCAAACTCTTACCCAGAAGTAATACAATTTTTTTCAGGATGAAATGTTAGTGTCCTGATTACTACTGTATATACAGTACTGTAGACGGACAATAGACACATTATGAAAAGATAAACACAGGGGTTCAACTTTGTAGGATGGACCAACATTGAATGTTCGACAAGGATTGAGGCTACAAACATGAACACATATTTAACATTTAAAATCTCATTTTAATTTTAATGGTATATAGGGACGAGCAGGTTTTCACAAGTGAAGTTTTAAATTAGATAAATTTAAAATTTAAATAAATTAAATTTAAATAAATTAAATTTAAATTAGACTGTTGTGAGGCATCCAAGGACAGGACTCGTAAACAATGCACCATTTTTATTCTAATTTTAAAAGAAACACATCTACAGATCATCTGCAGATCATTGTATACTATGGTGAAATCGATGTGGTGTCATGAAACAGGAGCTCAATGTTGGGCAAACTACTTAAAACCAGCTAGCTAAGATACCAACTAGTTTTTGTTATATTTTGTTATTCTACCGTTCCAAATGGTTCGGTTCATGAGTTAACTGTCCAAATTATGCACAATTTGACTTTGTTCATCACGCAAAATGCAGTATACCGCACACTGCTACACTACAGGTCAAACATTTAGGATCTTGTTTCGTAGACATTAAACATTCGAATATGTTTCTTATGACCTTAAAAGTATTTTCATCTGAAAAGTTTAAAATTATTATTGTAGACAAAAATATAATTGTGCCAACATATTCACTTCTGTTATTAGAAAAAATATTAATAACAAATTAGGTAATCCAAAACCTTTGACCGCTACTGTATATATGTACAGTATGAGCAATACAGCAGTATGTCATTCCTAACGTAACCACAATCTGTGATCCTCAGGGACAGAGAATTGTGTAAGCAATGAAATGCAATTATTTAACAGATGCTTTTATCCATGAGGTTAAATGTCTTGTTTAAAGGCTCAATATTAATGTATTATGGATAATTTAGTGCACTGTGCATCCCTATTAGGTTTCATTCATTGCTCTTCCTCCACTCTCTCCATCCTGCACTCCAGTTCTATTCTGTTAACCATAATAGGTTAACCTTTTGAATCTGAGGTCAGACACTGTAGAATTACCTATACATTTTTACAGAAAACACACAAAATCACCAAAATACACACAAGGCAGCACTTTTGCCCGCCCTAACCTCAGCAGCACTTTTAGACACCTCACAGCTGAATCACACATCTGTTCCAGACTTTATAAAAGACCTGCTTTATAAAATTGCACGCATACCTGCAGTGGTATAGCCCAGTGGTAAAGAGCTAGGATGTAACCAAAAGCCCGCAAGGAATTATCACCATCGTGCCCTTGAACAATGTACTTAACCTCTGAGTACTCAAAGTCGATTTGGAGAAAAGTGTCAGATAAATGACTAATTAGAAAAACTAATTAGCAATTAGGCAATACAACACAAGTGCGCAGGTTTCATCAAGTTGCTCAAAATAAATTGACTAAAATGCGAAAACTGGCTAATCTTTTTTCTGTGGCATAGCTACCCATTTTACGGCACAGAAACAGAAATCAATTAACCGCCAAAACATCCGGTTGTGCATCTTCCCATGATAAAGATTTATCTCTTTATTGCTTTTGTACATCACGCCTAGTTTGGACACAGTGTACATGGGTCCGCCTTTATCAGAGTGCCCAGGACAATAAACCACCTTCCCCAAAACTAATGGGCCTGCACTTTTTACTAAACTTCAGGTATTAGTATTCAAACATCACAATCTGCCTTTGCATTGTGACCTGTGAGCTCAGAGAAAACAAGTGTGCACTTCAGGGTTACAGTGGAACACGGCCAGCCACAGGTCTGTGTGGCCTTCGCCAACAGTCATTACTGCCCTAAAGCATTTATTCAAGACCAAACATCAACACCCAAGATTAAAATTCAACAGTGCTATTACAATGAAAGACATGTCCTTCCTTGCGGCCACCGCTGGAGGAGGACAAGGAAGACGGAGCAAGGTCACCATGAGCTCATTCTGATTAGTGTGTGAGATGGAAGAAGAGACAGAGAATGCTTAAGAGTGGGGGCTGATTCATTATTCATAGTTCAGCCATCGTTGTATTAGAACATCAGCTTGCAGGCACTGGCCACAAAAACTGGGTTACCTCCCCCGAGCCCTCTCAACAGAAGAGAGGAGGAAGAGGAGAAAAAACAGGAGGAAGGGAGAGGGATGAGGAAGAGGTGTAGGGCAGGTCCAGAGGAGGTGATACGGAGAAGGAGCAGTATGCCAGGAACCTGCCCAAATTACAATCTCATGCTCACCCAAGTGACCTTCACAAAATGTGGTCAAGGTAAGAAGAGTGAGAGTGCAAAAACAGTGTGGGAAAATAAGAGAGCAAGAATTTGTTCTCGCTCGTCCTTAATCTGAAATCCCAGAACAGGGTGAGCGAGTGTAGGACATGCTCGTGTTCTCTGGAGCTGTTCACTTCCTTTCCTCGTTTCTCTGGGACACACTGTACCACGTTGCATGCAGATGAATCTCGGGCACGCGAGTGATGACATAGCTGTACTGCTGGCCACAGGACAAGTCGATCAATGCAGTCAATATGATTTCATATCTGAATGTTTCATAAACAGCAGTCTGATGCAGGTAGGCGTTTAGTCACATGCTGTTACGGTACTGTGTTCAGACTGATAAAATGCCTCCCACTGCTCCCATAACGCACTGTGTCTTTGTGCTTGGCATTAAATATGCATCTGCAGAGCAAATACGGATGAGGGGAGGCAGGTGGAGGGTATGAACCAATAATTGGATAATTAACCAGGAAACAAGGGGGCGGGGACAAGACACAAGACAGGAGAGCACATGGCACACAGGACACAATCAAGGACCATGTGCTTCGCCCCAAGAACATGAGACGAGTCCAGATGCTCTGATACCAAATGCAACACTGTCACGATACTGTTACATAACATACACTTCACATTACAGGGTCATAACTGTGAAGAAGTAAATAAGGGTAAGAGTAGGACAGCTAGTTATAGGGGGAAATAAGTATATTTACATACTATATTTGTTTTATGTACTTATATAAATGTAAAGCTTTATATTTATTTTTGTGCTATCAGCTTGTAGTAAGGCAAAAATGTGTGTGTGTTGTGGGGGGGTTGAATATGTGGTTTGCAAGGACACAAATGTGTATAATGACATGTGTATAACAATGTAAATATGGTTTATGTGGAAACTTCCATATAAACCAATTCGCTTAAAAACATACTAAATGGGTTTTTTTTTGGCAATTAAAAAATGTTTTCTGTGAGGGTTAAGTTTAGGGGTAGGGTTAGGGGATAGAATACACAGTTTGTACAATATAAAAACCATTATGTCTATGGGTGTCCCCATCTATGAAGTCACAAAATCAGAAACACTCTGCATGAAGAAATCCAATCACAAGTGGTCACAGGAGATGCATCTCACAGTGTGAGACTACGTAACACCAGATGTGCGATAACCTAACAATGTACACAAGCAGAAAGATCAAACGCTAATTAATGAAGTAATTCAGCCCACATACATACACATAAATCAATCTTCCCCTTACAGATGTACACATTCTAAGCAACATGAATCAAACATTTGCCATGCGCAGCCTCAGAGTAAAAATGTGCAAACTGCCCCTCTGTTCTGAAGTTAGAAGGACTATGCTCTACTTCCAAATATTCTCTGTGTTCAAAAGAATTTCCAATCCTTTTAAATTAAGAAAGTCGGATATTGGAATGCTTTGCAGTAATCAATTTGACTTGAGTCAAACAGAGATTTTAGTTGCTCAATATCAGAGAATTAAAGTACCGACGCAATAAATAATTACTTCAACACCTTGCTAGAGACAAACTAAGAGAGAGGGATTACTAAGCAACACTAACCAAATTAAACAGTATAGAATTTCACGGAAGCGTTATTTTCCTGTTAATATACAAACCACATCTACTTCTGTATAAACTATATAATATATATACTATAAATTGTACATACCTCTGTGACATCAGCAAAGAAGTCTAACCCCAAACAAACACAGGGAATAAGTTTATGCATATATTTAAATGTCAGCAATTATCGCATACTAACGGGTGAGAAAGTAAAAAAGAGAAAAGAAAGAAAGCAGAGACAGAAGCTGAAGATGGATCGATGCATTTTATGCATGGCATGTTAAGATGACTGACAGGCAAGTTTTGACTGCACGTTTTAACTCTCTCAGCAGAAAGAAAAGATGAGGGATTAAAAGAAAGATATATAGTTGTGAGCGCTTTAACAATGACCTCATCTAACGGAGTGGAAATTTCCTGGTAGGCATGGTGACAGCAGAATCAGAACTGAGAACATTTAGCGAAAGAGAGTGCGGACCCCAACTCACAACTATGGCATCATGGTGAAGAAGAGATTTTTCTGTCCCCTCTTTATCACACACTCATTCGCATCCACACCTGACACAAAGCACAAAACTTCATGCATCTCTGTGGTGGCACAGCGGGCACATAGCACAGATATGCTAGTGTTTATCTGGTAAGGTTTTAGCCAGACCTGGTTGTAGTACCTAATAAAGCAGGTAGAGGGCATTGTAGAAAAAGTGCGAGAGAAAGAAATGTATATGGGTCACTCTTTGCACTGGTGATGTTTTTAGCTGCCTTAAAATACTGCACCATCCCCACAGAGCTCCGACCCTCTCTCAATCTCTCCCCAAACATCTTTTACACACACACTTTATACACACACAATCACACTTCACAATTCCATATTCGCCATGGCACATCTTTAAGCACACACACACTCCTGCGGGTAGGGGAGGGGCACACGTGTTGTGTGGGTTGTGTATTGCAGTGAGGGAAGAATGGATCCTGTCTAAATATGATTTCTGTGGAGATGAAACGGGCAGAATGTGAACTGGCCTGTCGCCAGAGTCTCAGCGACAGCCGTTTTCTCACAGCTATCTAAAAATAAAAACGCCTTTATTTCTGATCTTACCAATCTGACATATCCTGCTCTATACAACCACAATCATGCACATATACACTCAACACTCTCAGAACACATACATATACACAACACAGACACACTAAGTATGCAACATAGAGCAGTAGATCTCAGCATTTTTGACTTCATACCCCTCCCCCAACCACAAAACTATTTTCTATAACTCATTATAAAATAACCAAACACTAATAAATATCTGGATTTGTAGAAATTTTAGCTTATTATGTTTTGCCTCATTTCAAATTATTTTAAGTCATATTGAGGGCCCCTCCGAAGTTTTTTGAGGTCCCCTAGTGGGCCACAATCCCCTGTTCAAGAAGCACTGACAAAGAGTCAAAACATGCACTATTATAAACAACATATGAAAATACATACTTAACACACACACACACACACACATGAATGAATGTTCCCACACATATTCTTGGCATACCCTTAAAAATTAATTTACCCCAGGACCATTTAAACATTCATTTTAAATTAACAAATAATGACGAAAACATGTTAATCACTCACAGAACCTAAATTCAAACTTTCCCTTTTACATTAATATAAATTTTAAAATAAAATGTTAAACCGCTCATGAACATCCTATGCATCAAAAAAACGTTTGTAACAAAAACATTACGGTATGTGTCAATGCGAAATTGGCTTTTATAAAGTAAGTTTACCCTCCATAGTAATTATGGAGTATTAAGTGTGGCAACTAGCACATACACAACTAGCACATCTCAACACACACACTTAACACACAAATGTTTTCATAATGATTTTTTTTTTTGCACCCAGACTTGAAGAGTGGTGACAGTTTTTTGGATAGTTGCTACATTGGCATAACTAAAGACATATTGGTGTGAAGTTCCCTCCTAATTAACTAGGCTTTCTGATGCCATCCTCCATTTTAGATTTGATGTCCAGACGTTTGTGTCAGACGCTGCTCCACAGGTGTCGCATTCTGCTAACCAGAGTGATGTGACAACCACTCACAAAGTCCTTCCTGTCTGACAAAGTCAAATTCCTTGTGTCCTTCAAATGCAACCCGACTGATAAACTCAATTCTGAGATCAATCTTTTAGACTATGTTTGGTCAAACATGTACACTTATTGACCTCATAATTATTTCAATGTAAACACACACACTCACCCTAACCGTGGAAGTATTCATAGTGAGTTAATATTCCCTGCTTTGTCTTAGACTAAAATCAGACTTCTACTCTGCAGGTTGGCTGCATAGTTACTGTGTTACCACGGTAGCTATGCATTTTACAATCTCCAAGGATACCATATCCATGACAACCTCTCCCTATCAAACGAATCCATTCATAGCCCATACTGATAAGCAAAGGGATGTATGTGTCAAATAAAGGAAGCTGTACTTGTGTCATTATAATGGGCTATTAGGCCACTGGCTGTGAGCCGTGGCAAAAGCACGGACATATGCTTTCATTCTCTCATACAGGTTTCGTTTGTGTTGATTTTGGCACTTGACTGGGAAAATACATGATGTTGCCACAGATCTCCGAGCTGATGGGCGGATGGATTCTGGTAACTCTGGTTACGGCATGAATCTCTCTCAGAGGTCTGTAAACTTGTTTCCACAGCCAAACATCAAGATTACCCCCACACACGTTCTGCATTCACCCAGCTTGAATGTACTGTACATCGAGCACTGAAGCTCACAGACTGTTCTCAGGCTTACAGAGCTCTTAGTCTTGCTGCAATCAGATTCGAAATGGAATAAAAAAATTATAAACATTAACAGCAATTGCACCATTCAACCAACAGAACCCATCATCATCATCATCATTACTAACATCATATTACCACCCTCATCATCACCACCAACACTATCATCATGATCACAATCATTACCACATTATACATCATCACAACTATCATTATACTCACCATCACTACTATATTATCACAATCATCATCGCAAACACTATAAACATGATTACAATCTTCACATTACCATCACCATCTCCATTACATTCCCATAACCATCTTTATCACTACCATAATATTATTACCATCACTATCATCATGATCAATTATCACTACCACAATCATCTCCATCATTACAACCATCATTGCCACTACATCATCATCACCTTTACTTTACCACATCATGATCATCACGGTTACTACAAATAACATCATCATCAAAGCCATAATAATTATCATCACCACCATCACAAACGCTATCACTATCACCATAGCATACATCACATCATTATAATTACTACCATCATTACCACCATCCCCATCACCACATCATTATAATCATTGCTATCGTCATCACCACTAAATTGGCCACATTGTTAGAATTACCACCATGATCACTACTACAACTTTAAATAATTTTACAGTACTTTTACAATTTACAAAAATCACCAAAACTATCATCATCATGCTCATGACTGAGTCTGCATTATAGGAAAGAGTGTCTCTTACCAGGTTTGAGTTGGTTGCGTTAGAATCGTCCTCAGGAAAAGGTATGTAGACAGCTAAGGCCACACAGTTTGCAAAAATAGTCATCAAAATTATGATTTCAAACGGTCTGTAATGTCAGTGTTAAAGGAAATGACATCAGAGCTGGTTCATAAGCAAAAAGACAGTACAGACACCTACACACTGTACATATAAACTCTTATTAGAGCACAAAGACCAAAAAGAGCCCATACTCACTCTTGTCTTTTTTTCTCTTGCTCCCATCCAAATTTTTCTCTCTCGTTATTACCGCAGGGCCAAACTCATCAAAAATCTGGCCGCCATTAAGACAACAATCTTCACCCATTCCCCTCCCCCCTCTCTTTTCACTGGCCAGATTGTTTGTTAGGCTTTCAGTTCTGCTGGAAATGCAATCAAACTGTGTCATCATTTGTTACAGAAATGGATTTCTCCAAGATGGGTGTTGAGTCGCATGGCACGTGTCCTGAAGAGAAACAGATGTGTTCTTGTTTTTCTGGATGTTTCTCTTGTATCTGCTGTCTGGGCCTTGAGTTACGACTCTCTGGGGTTAGTTCAGAATTATAGAGCCACAGACCCTGTAACCCATTTAGATAAACATGCTGGTAGATCAGTAGTTCGGGTCCCCAAGGGAGCAAAAACAGATCACTGCATACTGAATTTTATCTTTAGGGGTCTTGTAAGGTTATAAATTACAATTCTATATATGAAATACTTCTTGACTTTTTAAGTGTATGTTTTGTGACCATGTGTTGTAGGAGGGATCAATGTGGATGTTCGTATATGTGGGAGGGGTGAATATTTCAGCGTGTTGCACGTGTGTGAACCTGTACAGCCTGTTGAGAGGAGCTGTTGGCATGGCAACACAACCAAAGACAGTAAAGATGGGCTCTGGTGTCTCTGGAGAACCAAATCCAGTCAAGTGTGCACAAGAGTGGAGGCACATACAGACAGAACCAGCAGAAGAAAAAACTTTTATAAAATATACCACAGAAATTAATGAGGGAAAATCTGTTTTTGTCTCCTCACTTCAGTTGTTCCCTCGCCACAATTTGTGAATTTACGAGAAGATCTTTGATGATGTGATCAGTTCTTGGCTGAAGCTGTGAATGGGTAGCTGGAGCTCCTGTTTCCTCTCTAAATCAATCCTGATTAACTTGCTTGTCAGGGGGCCTATCACAGGCTCTCGTGGATAGAAATGATTACATAAACCCACAAGAGCAAAAAAGAAAGTGTGAGGAGGAAAAAAAATCACAAAAAAACACACTGTTCTAACAGTCTTCTGAAAAAGTTTTTTTGAGGGGCCACTGGATTTATTTTGATTCTTTTTGGAATTGTTTTATGCTTGTTTTATGCTCTCTCTCTCAATATATATATATATATATATATATAAATTCTAAATTCATGTCAAATATGAGCCCTTCGATACATAAGTGTACTTGTTTTATCCATTACAGTATTACAAATGCTATTTCAAACACTGTATATTCACATACACACCACAGATCAAACTTTAGTAAAGGATACTTCCATTCCACAATATTGATACACGCTCTGCGGATGGGGTTTTTAAGAGTGAGGCAGAGAAGGGCTCGGGGTGGGCGTGTGGAGGCAGTGCTGGCCTGTTTCTTGGGCTTGGTGTAGTGCTGGCGTTTGCGCTGTGTGGAGCACACAGTGGAGATCGGGGCTCTGCTAGTGCCCATGAGCTTGGCCTGCCGCGCTGCGTCGATGGCTGCCTGCCAGCTGAGGGGGGCACCAGCGGTGGGAATGTGTTCGGGTGCAAGACCCAGCACCCCACCACCACCCCCCACGCGCTCGTCCTCATTCAGACTGGCGTCCAGAGCCAATGATGGACTGGAATAGTTGGAGCCTGTAAAGGAGAGAGAAAATCTCAGTGAATGAGATACTGCAATAGGAAGAGCAAGAGACTCACACTAATCCACCATAAATACAAGATAAGATCTTTACAAAATGCCAAGCAGTCCTGTGCCATTTTTAAGCATCACTCTAGATATAGAAAACTGGCAAAACACTGTAAAGGGTTTTTTCATGCCACACATAATTTAGGATTATATTTTTGTCATGGTGATATAAACAAGTGTTTCTTCAATATTTTTATGTCTCAGAGGTTGATAAACTAAACAAATGTCATCTTTTTTCCTTAAAACGTTTTAAAAACACCCTGAAAACCTTTCATCATGCTGCCGTCATATATTTTTGCTACTTTACAAATGTGCTTTACAATATGTGTATAATTTAAGGTTTACCATTGTGCTACACAGTTTAAAAGAACATTTACACTGCAAAAAAAAACGTAATAGTTTTTTATCTATTTAAAAATCTTTTAAACATGATTATCTTGAAAGGCAAAGCTAAGCTATTGAGAATTATGCTTTTCCTTCTTTAATCATATTTATAATATAATTTTGTAAAAAAATAAACAATTTGCCAATGAGGTAAGAACTATAACATTTTAGGCAATTTTGCTTTTCAAATTAATTATACCTGTATAAGGCAATGTAAATATTTGTTCTGGAAAACAAGATAAAAACACTGATTCAATGATAATAGCACATAATAGCACATATAAAATAAAAAGCTTATTAAAACAGGTTGCATGCTTCTAATCAATGGTATTAACCTTGTTAATATAAAAATAAGACCATCACTCCTGGGATTACAAATACATAGTGTGAATCTTAAACCTTGGCTACCCAAGATTAGTTACTAACCCCTTGTTTAACAATTTAAGATGTCCATAAATCCATACAATCAAAACTATTTTCAAGCTGCTCTTATCTGACTTATGTTGAAGTGCTCCAGTTTAACCAGTAAAAACTGGCTTTTAATTGATTGATCTCCTGCTTCTAAATTCTAATGTTTGAAATAACCAACAGCAACAGGATTCTTATGACGTCACACTAAACATCACACATGCCAGCCCTGCAGGATAGTGTCATCTCCATCTGCAGTCGAAACGTGTAAAATCCAAAGAGAACCATCATCAACCATCCCACTGGACTTTTTTGTTAATTAAAAAATGCCACGGGTTTCTGTGAGATTTTAGGAGGTTTAGGAGATTTAGGAGACACAGTATACAATATACAGTTAGTACAGAATAAAAAACATTATGTCTATAAACCACAGTCCTCATAAACCACATATGCCAACTAAATAAGACTAAATCTGGATTAGTTTAAAGCATCTGTAAGAACAACATAAGTAAGTACTCTCTCTCTGTCAATGTTGAAATCCTATATATGAATTTAAATTAAAGCCTAAAGTCTAGTATTCTGTTTTCTGTGCTTAAATACTTTTTCTTTTCCCAGCCTAAAATGCTGAAGCTACTGTATAAACTCAAAAATACTGACACAGCAACATTGCCTCAACATTGGCTTAGGCAGATCTATTTGTTTGTCCAACCAACAGAAGGGACCAATTTATTTGGAGGTAGTAGTAGTGCAAAGAATACACACTTCAGCCTTAGTTCTGTGTTGTATATAAGTGACAGTGCTAGGGCTTACATCAGCTTTAGGATTCGGTGAAAGAGTTGCTGTTCCTGTTATCAAGTCAAAATGGGCTCTCAAAAACATCCTGACACTCCTTAATTGCCATCTCTAATTACCATAGCGACCCCATGTTCTGAAGGAAGAATCTTAGTTAGTCATCCTAAAGTACCCACACTGGATTAACTCTCTTGAGAGATGCTCTCTCTGCTTCCTTGTTTTCTAATTGGCAGATAAGTCGGGTTCCTTATCGCGAGACACACATGGACATGCATGAAAACAGAAACAAAACAAAAACAGCTATACACCCACATACACTTGCAAACTTTTATCAACATTTAAAATCTCATATTTACAAGAAAATGTGTACCTTGCTTAAAACGTTCTACATAAAGTGTGACCTATCAACTCTGAGAGGTACTAAAGCTATTTAGATTAGAAAGCACTGTACTAGTGATGGCTAAGCTGAGATTCAATCATACTATGCAGCTCTCAAAGCACATTAAAAAATACATCACCACAGACACCAGGGATTGCCTATTTTCACAGATCTGGGATCAGCATTCAAGTTTTTGACTACAGGGTTACTATCCATACACACTACAATGGACACACAGCAGATAATATATACAATCACATTTTACAAAGGGCTGTGTGATAAATCTTATATTACATTTTAAAACAGCGAGTTCCAGTCCTTAAATCTGATTGGATGAGAGGCATTCTGGTGAGCTGAAATAAGACCAATGCACTTCCTTCCATGCAGCCATGTTTAACATACTACTAGTTGACAGTTTCTACTAGCTTGTAATTTCCCAATTGTTTCAATACTGAACACTGCACACTGCAAAAAGGTCCTGGCATATGTATGTTTTTCACTCCAGAAATAGTGCAAACACACACATAACTCAGCATGTTAATCTAGTGCAGTGCATGTATGAATGTATTTTAACACTATAGTCATACACTCTTTCACATACTGTTTTATGAGTCAACATTATCATTCATATATTCATCTCACCCAATAAAAACACATATACAAGCATTTTTTACCCTGCACAGTAAGCGCACTTTCACTGCTGCAGTACTCAGTGGATGTCAGCGGATGATTTCACCATCACTGTAGGAGAGTTCTCCAAACGGCAGTTTATTCTAGCCAGAAACTGCCCACTTGAAGAGGAAAACATTGTCTGCCTGACATGTACATTTACAATCTTAATATCACTAATTAGTATTATTAATATAAATCTTATGGGAACATTTGCAATAATACCATGCATTCTATCATTCTATTCTATATGTATTGTATATATATAATAAATGTTTTTGTGTTTTTATTTTTATGTAAAGCTACAATGCAACACTGTGAAAAGCACTGTACAAATAAATATGGATTTAATTAAATGTAAATGATTTAAGTCAGATTTTTGTGTGCAACATCAATTTACAAGCATGTTCAAGGATATCTTATTTACTTGCTACTAAGGGCCTTTAAAAAATCTCTGATTACCTTTAAAGATTTGGCTTTGGTAAATTGTATAAAGCTGTCCTATCAGATCTTGCCATATTTTATTATTTGACAAGCTATTGCCAGTTTTGTGTGCAACATATGGCCTATGAAGGTGAATACATGTTGTATATTTATTTTATTTATGTTTGCATACCATAAAAAGGTCATAAACAATACAGGTGAAAGAACAACGGCAACAGGGTGGATGCAGTACTGCATGTCCCAAAATGTATTTCAATATGTACCTGCATATTACCAGAACGCACTTTAGCAACTGTCGGGATGAAAGACCAACATATACTATAAAAGAATCAGGATCAGCATCACCCACCCTTGACCTATTACTATCACAAACCCAGCTATCATCAGAACAATCTAACTAAAGATCAATAGATTATTAATCCAAATATAATAAAGAAAATATGCTACCATTCTGTCTGAAGGGCACAGAGTACAGCATAATGAACAAAAGAGACACATGCAAACTCCAAAATATTAATAAAATTCATCTGCAGAGGCACAAGGCTATATAACCCAGATTCGGGAATGAGTGGGTAACGGAAAGTAAGAGAGAAAAGACCTGCGTCATGGGCCATCAATAGATTAACTAAGACCAACTAAATTTCCCTTTGTTCGGCAGACTATTCAAAGCTCTAACAACCTAAAAACTCTCATGTATATTTATGAAGGTCTGTTTAAAAGCACAGAATAAAAGTTGGAGTAAGGTCATGTTTCAGGATTGGTGAAGAGGTCAAGATTTAGCATTGTACAGTTAGACCCTACTGGCTCGTACCATAACCATATTCACCAGCAGGGGGCATGCATTTTGGGGACAAAAGCATTGTTTTCTGCTTAATGGCCATTCTGACAAACATTTAGGAAAGAAAGATATAAAATCCCAAACATTTTTTTGCCAAAGAAAAACAAGGTTTTGCCAAAGACCAGGTTTTTGCTTCTTAAAAAAATGAAGTGAAATGTTTCCTTCTGTTTCTGCTTTTGAGGTCAAAGCTCAGTGGCGTGTTTTTGTGATGCCATTAGGATTGTCAGACTGTACGGATGCCAATTTCCTGCAGCTTAAATATGATTAATCACAAGGCATTTTTGGCTCAGGTGATTGTAAGTTCAAATATGGCAGAACACAGGCCACATACTTTTAGTCATTCACGCTTCACCCCAACAACTCACCTGTTATGCCGCCATGGGACCAGTATGATGTTGAAAAAAATGTACTAATAAATGTATCAGACAATTTTATTTGAAATTAGGCACTATAAAGTGAGGTTTGAGCTTTGTGCAATTATCACCATGACATTATATAAGCAGGGGTAATGTGGCACTAAGTCATCATTGGATGTTGTCATACATGCAGCAAAGGACGAAATACTTGCCATTCATGACTCAGCAGGGAATTGTGGGAAATTAAGTTTTATAACTATGATAATAAAATAAAAAAATCAGTGGCCCAATGATGACAGGGCAATGATGATGACATATACACAGGGATTCAGTGTTGCCATTTTTTGTTACACACACACAGATTTAAAAGGCAGACAGTAGCACACAGAGTGCGTGCTAGTGAGAGATAAAATAGAGAGATACAAGGGCAATGCTTGTTAGCATGCACATTCACTGCAACTCTGCTATAACTGTGTGTGTGTGTTGGGTGAGTGGGCGGGGCACACTCAAGGTGTCATCCATTACCATCTGTTCAATTACATCACTGCTAGCCAAGCCACCCAATCAGAGTAAGCAGCTCGGTCACGCTTCACTGGTCTCAACACAGCACACACACACACCGTAACATGACCAAAACCTTAACAAAGCACAAAGCCAATGGGAACATTATGTTTACATGCCCCTAGATGTGTTCTCATATAATTAGCCGTCATTCTGCATTACCACATACAGCACACCTGAGGCATACAAGCACTCTCAGTCACACCTGAAACGTGTGGACACCTAGGACACCTAAAACATGGACACATGCACATTTCTGAGAAATACCGATACACATGGATCAAGAAAAGGAGGCTGTACTAGAATAGAGGCTATGGGCTTAAGGGGTGGGTATGAAGTCATTGCAGAGGTGAAGCGAGCTGTTACTTTTCTATAAAACATTGTTTTTCTATTTTGATATCATGACATTTTATCTGCTAAATTTTACTGGTCACTTGCTTCTAGTAATATTTTACTGTCTTACTAATATTTCACTGTTATCTACAATCTACAGACCCTAATTTAATTTTGTTGCTGAATAATTTTTGTCAGTTTTAATCAACAATATGTTTTACTGATGAAAAAGAGATGATAACTAAATACGAATTTATGATGACAAAAACTATGATAAAATTTATTGACATTTTGTATGTCAGGACCTGGAAGGGAGGACCAAATTTAATTGTAATATTCTGCTCTACTCAGCTGGACATCAGTTTGCGTAAGGAAAAGTTTATGAGAATGGATTTAGTAAAGAGAAGCGCAGACATTTCACATTTGATTTTGTCATTAAAAAAGACCATTTGTAATCCGTGTAGAGCCACAATCGCCATAGGTTGACATTCTAAGTAAGTTTCACTGTCCTCCAACTGAATATGTAACAAAGTACATGTTTGATGTACACTTAATGTGAGATATTGATGTTACATTTAGTATAGCGGTCATTTTGAACAAATCTTTTATGTGAAATGTTTGTTGTTGTTGCAACACAACTAAATGTATTGACTTATATATTTCCCATTCACTGAAATCTCTCCCTCAATGGACAGCTCAGTGCTATATATGTGCGCTATCATAGTTTACTTCTTATAGTATATTTTTACTGGCTTCAAAGAGTGACTAAAGCATAAGCCAATAGCGTTTGATTATTACCTGTGAAGGAGAATTTCATTGGTTGAATGTAATGAGAGAACACACCCTACTGGTACATGTCGTTCAACGGCCAATATTTTCTGTGTTGCAACAATACTTATATATCTAACTACTAAAATTTGTGGAAAATTCATTTAATGTTAATGTAAATAAGGATATATCACAACAATAAAATTTTATGCACCATATGTCATTTTTCTGTACTTTAGTGACTAAATGTATGACTAAATCAAAATTTGCTGTCAAAATGAACACTAATCCAACATTGTTTCTAAACCTTCCCGCTCCACGTAGTCTATTAGACAGGGATTGTGTTCTGATTGGCTGGGACATTGCCATCTTACACAGCATTTTCACATTCAGCACAAACTAACAAATGATACATCACTCTGTCTGTTTAGGTCACTGTTCATAGTGCAAGTACTCCAACTGCTTGAGGGCTTTGCTAAAAACTGCAAAAAGTACAACCACAAAGACTCATTCATTTAATAGTCCCAGTTGTTACAATGGTTTTATTGCAAAGAGGTGAAAGTTAGAAGAGGTATTAGCACTACAATGTGTTTATATAAGCAAAAATGTAACTCCCCTTTCTTTTTTCTGTAGTGTTTTTTATTCTTTCCATTCACAGATTGATCACAAACATTTAGACTACAGGACCATGAGATAAGGTCACAGTCCAGTTATTTTAAGAAACAGACATCAGTCAATGTGCAGTTCAAAGCGTGTCTGTTTAATATTAGTCATCAAAACACACACTCACACACAAACACACACCCGGGTAGATGGCAGAAGGATTCCAGAGAGATAGATGTGAGATTGTAGCTCTAACTGAAACACGTCTAGCTTGGGATTTAACATAGTTTCGTACAGAGCAATAACCCACACATCCAATGGCCAGATTTAATTTTAGCTGTCACAAAATTGTCAAAAGCCATCAGAATTTTATTTTTCATTTTTGATTCAGTGGATACATGCAAGTTGTAGAGGTACAAAACAAAAAACTTTCTGGAGAGAGCCTGATTGGTGCTTGCCCTTATCAATAAGTAAAAAAGTAAAATGAAAATTGCCAACACAATGCTAATGTGTTGCTATGCAGTTGAAAAACATTCTCGAAGGATCTTAGTGTGATTGTAATGTGTCTGCTTGGAGCCAAGCCTCACATGTAATAATAAGTTCAATATTTGAAGTTAGAAATTTGAACAAAACCCATATAACAAAAGTATGAGTAGAAGTAATGGTTTTAGTAAGCACCAGGTAAATTCCAGTTAAAGTCAAAATTTGTTCGAAGCTGCATGTCCAGCCAATAACCTTTTCCTAATAAACTGACTATATCTCTTTGACTTGATTTGTTGCCATTGCTTATGCCAGCATAAATCAGACTACTATTCCTATACTGCAATGTAAACCATGCCCAACTTTGCAATTCCTCAAAAAGTTATAGGCCAACTGCTCAGTAACTTTTGTATCTTGTATTTATTCCAAAGCCAATTGTTTCTCCCTTTCTGCACTTGGCAAGTGTTAATTTTGGACCCTATACTTTATACCTTTTTGTTTATTTGATGCTCCACATATTAACAGGACTTTACACAAACTACTGCTTTCACTTATCACAATGGGTAACCAGGAGCAAAAACCTGGAATGGAGACTGGAAAATTGGCACTTCATCCTGAACGCGAAATGAACTTGATTCTGACCCAAACCACAAATCTGCATTCACAGACGTCTGAATGACGGCTTCATATATATTGGACGCATATACGTATGCCGTCATATCAAGTAAAATGTTCCATCGTAATGCAGTTTGGACGGCCTATTTAAACCTGACCGAGGAGCAGATGGTTTATGGAATTTGATGCTATGAGAAGGAAAAGTCAAACATGAATGAGAGCCCTGGAATTCTGAACTGGAATTTGGCCCAGACAGTGTGGAGGGATTCGGTAATCTCTGGCAGGAACAGTGCCTTGCGACACCAACCCCGCTGGTCCAGATTATCACTGCATTTAACTCGGAGCATTAATGCTGATCTGTACAGCCATGTTTCCCTCTTAAACCCTCACAAACATACAGTCACTGCATCTCTTGCTTAGTCCATCTGTATCTTTTTCCCGTTTTCTCTTAATTTATGCCTGTGTGTGTAACAGCTAAATATGAACTGGTTAATAATGTATAACTTACTGAATAATACATAACTCATCAGACCATCTTCTGCTCTCTCTCTCGTTTCCCTTTTTCCTCTACCCTATCTGCCTGTGAAGAAGACCTCTCCTCTCCCCTGAAGAGGACACAATAATGTGAAACAAATGTAGCAACACCTGTGAACAGAATTCAGCCAAGTTTAGATTTTTAAGTTTAGATTTTTTATCCACCCAACATTTTTATCATGCCTGGGTGGGTAAATTCAGACACCTGATGTTGCCCTTGTAAACTGCAGGTGACACCATGGCTACTGTACATTCTGATGTAACAGAAAATGGCTGTCAATCATGGGGGTAGTGCTAAATACAGTACAGGTATGCTGATAAACAGTTCAGTTATGAGAGAGAGTGACAACCACATTCTAAAACTGAAAAGACTACCTGCGATGTTCAGTTGTCAAAACTAGGTTAACTTTAAACTACATTGACATACAGATAACCTACAGTACTTCGCAAATATCTTTAGCACATTAGATGCTTTTAGATTATATATACGAGATATCAGTACATACAAGATATCAATATAGATTTCCAAACATTCCTTTGCATTAGCTGTAATAATCAAGTAAAATTTGTGTATGAACAAGGAGTCCTACAACATACAGTATGGATCACACAAAAGATTTATCACATTGAGAGCCTAAACCTATGAAAACTCTGGCAATATCTCCAAGATCATTGACTCCAAGATACACCAGTTAGTAAATCCAAACACTGTATAAACGTAACCTATAACTGAATCCATATCCCTGTACTTTCATAGAAATTCATAGTAATCATTTACTGAATTGAATGATAAACATACTCCTCAACCAAGTTTTTATTTACCATCAACAGGTAAACAGTTTCTCTGGTGTTGATAAACTTCAAATTTAACCATAAGAAGTAACTTACTTGGTATTAGTCACCACTTACTTACTACCATGAATACTGTGTTTTTGAACATACTAATTTGCTACTAACATGCTACTAATAACTATCTACATAGTTTATAACAAAGCAAAGGTGTGATTCATTTGGTAGGTAATACAAATACTGGACAATAACAGGAACTGAGCTGAACTAAACTTCGAGTTTCGGTTCCTAGATGTTTTAGGCAATTTAACAGTCATGTTAACACACACACACACACACACACACACACACACAGTAGCTAAAATAGAGAGCGATGCAGAAAAAAAGACAGAGGATGTAATTGGGTTCACGTCTTCTCTTCAAGAGTGCATGAGTAGCTCTAATCTTCCTCCACTGCCCTAGACCAAGATTAGACCGACTCCAGAGACCAACACCTTCTCTCCGTCTCCCTCTTCAATCCAGTGTTCTGTTCTTCACCCATTCTGAAATAATTAACTGCTATAAGTGAAATTAATTACGTTAATTAGAACAGCAGAGTTATTTTGGGGCCAGGAAGATGAAGAGGAAGGTGTGGGACTGCACTGACCTATCTGCACAGCTGTATCAGTGCGTGTGGATTGGAAGGGAAAGGTGAAAGGTCACATATGAAACGGTGGGCTGGTGGGGGAAATGAGCGGGCGGAAAAAATGACTGTAATTTTTGCTCATAAAAATGGATGATTCAAGCCTTGTGGTACTACAGCAATCTTTTCCTAGATATAACCTTCGGAAATAGTACTTTCATGACTTCTTATACCAAAGGGGTCAGACGGTTCTTTGAAAAACTTCTTAGGGGAAGGTTCATCTATAAAATAACAACCGACTGCCAGACTCAGAGACGTCGTCATTGACATCTGTTTCACACACAAACCGCAGACAGTCAGAGAGTCAAAAGCAACAGCAAAGGGAAATCACAACACAGAGAAAAGATGTATTGATAAGAAAAGCTTGATAATTCTCCTCGCTCTTCTTCTATGCCAGTCCTGAAATTACTTCTCACCTGACCCTGAAGAATCTTAAGTCACTGCTTTAAGTAAATTAGGTGAAAGCCCAAAGCCTGCTTAAGGGTGCCACTACAGGAAGTGCAAAGCAATCATAAAATCAAGCTGCAGCCCAGTCTCATGTGTGGCGCATGCTGTCACTTCTAATGCTTAATACGACACAGTGCTTTCATAAGGCATGCTAACTTCGGTAATGAAATGTTTTTGTAAGCGAAACACCTAGAAAATATTAACCAACAATCAACCAATTTTGTTGTTGTTTGAATTATTAATATTACGCAATATCCCCTGAACAAGTGTGATGTTGTTACTTGCAAACCACAACCATACTGCTATTGCTAATGTCATGTTGCTTAAATACTAAAGATCCTGTAAACAAAAGGTTAGCTGACATTTCAAACAAAATATGCCCAGCTAATTTGTTTAATTCTGCTCCACAAATGAAAACAGTTCAGAATCTGATATAATGATGTGAATTATAGATTTGGAATTCTATGTGGCAATACAAAATATTAAAATTAAGTTCAAATTAAGTACAATTTATTTGTAAGTTCATAATATACTTTAAGTACAGCAAGTAAAATGTAGACAGAATTGTTACTTTTTTTTAAAATAAATTAATTTATACACTGAAAACCGAACAATTGAAAACAGATTTATTCTTTAATGAGGCTGTTGATAGATGGGGGAGACAAGACTTTTGTTAAATGAACAATTCACTCAAAGATGAAATATGAAGGTAAGCAAATTTCATTACTGTAAACTGTTCCTTTAATGCCAAACATACCTGGTCTTAACATGTGAAATAACCAAATACTGTCTGGTGTCAAGTTTCACAGTGGAGGAATTAATTAAAGTTTGATCAATGATTATGAAAACATTTTTTAGTTTGTTAGAATGTAGTAACCAACCATGGACAGTAGGACAGTAAACTTTGATTGACGTTAATTCATAAAAAAGAACTGAAATGAAAAAAACAACTGTAACTGCCGAAACAATTTCAGGACAAGAATAAAATGTTCTGGTATGGAAATTAGGATCATTAGATTGATTTAACCCCTGACAGCACCAGTGTGTTCACAGCAAGCAGGGACAAAGACCCCCACCAACATCTGAGACTTGAGCCACTCTGAGGTCAGAACCTACATGTCTCGTATCATATTTTACAACACTGCTGTTGAGATTTAGGGATAAAGGATAACGCTCAGAAACAAACCACTACATCACTGAGATAATGCAGAAATGTTTAACATGAGATTACGTACATAAGGCGCTTGGCACCCTTAGAAAGGTGAGCAGGATATCGATA